>NNCF01142373.1:101641-129303 GCA_002313205.1 Laupala kohalensis
AATCTAGAAGACGCTTGTAGAACAATTTTTCTAGAATTTTTGAGAAAGTGGGTAGTAGAGATATTGGTCGGTAATTTCCAATATTAAGTTTGTTTCCTTTCTTGTGTAAAGGTTTCACTTTAGCTTTCTTAAATATGTTGGGAAACACCTCTTCCCATAAAGAGCTATTAAAAATATTTATGAGAGGATTTAATTCCGATAAAGAGCTATTAAAAATTTTTATGAGAGGAAAATTTAACAATAAACTCGGGTATATCATCTATGCCTGTTGAAAATTTGTTTTTTAATAAGCTGATGATTCTCATGACTTCACTGGCGTTAGTTTCGGAAGTGAACATAGAATTGGGTATGTGGGTGGTAATAATTGGAGGACATTGATTTGGATATATTGAGTTCGTTATTTTACCAACTTCTGAGANTTAAAAATTTTTATGAGAGGAAAATTTAACAATAAACTCGGGTATATCATCTATGCCTGTTGAAAATTTGTTTTTTAATAAGCTGATGATTCTCATGACTTCACTGGCGTTAGTTTCGGAAGTGAACATAGAATTGGGTACATGGGTGGATATAATTGGAGGACATTGATTTGGATATATTGAGTTCGTTATATTACCTACTTCTGAGAAGTAAGAATTAAACAAATTTGCGATGTCCTGCGGATTTGATACGATTTTGCCATCGTCTAGAAGAGAAACATTTTCTTCGCGATTTTCGGAAGTTGATGTGTAATTTTTAACATTATTCCACATGGCTTTTATTAAAGAATGACATTTAATTCTTGCTGCTTCTTGAATTAGTTAATGCAATTATTATTTACATATTGCAAATAAATAATTTCTTAAATAAAAAATTATAATTTACAAAACTTAAATAATAAATGGTTTTAAAATACCTATAATCATACGGAGGAAATATTAAATGGATTGGGTGACAGAGAAAATGTGTCAATTATTTTAAGAAATAATGAGTCTTCATATTTGTACTCTAATCACTCCGGATACCGCTTTGCAAATGTTCAGAACCTGTTGAATTAGCATGAATGAAATATACTACTTTCCGCAAACTAGTTTCTAAGTGGATCATCAATTATTAAAAATTATGGTTTACTTAAAGTTAATTTTAAAATTGGCGAATACCTTGAATATAAAAATATCCTTAAAACTCAGAGGTGTACTCTCTTCTAAATATTTGTGTTTGTTCTCAGGGGAAATGGCAGTCATGTACCTGTTTACTCGCTATCGATTCAATTGGAATGAAGTGGATTTTAGCATCTTCTCCACCTACAGTATGGTCACTAACCTCCTAGGTAAGTACTAAGTATTAAAGGATGATTCATCATTTGCTGTTTAAGCTTTACCATTGACCTCAATCAGTTGGAAGCTCATTGACGTGGCCTCGGGTTACAAGGAGTGTCATGGCGTCCCCATTACTCTATGAAAAAAAATATTAACTCAAAGTCATGATACTTTGCCTCGAGGATATTTAATTTCAGAAGAAAAAAAACGTGAACAGAAACCCACTGTGTTTATTAGTTTATAGTATATTAGTCGCAGTAAATTACTACATGGCCCTATACATGACCATATGAAGTTTGCAACAGCTCTCTTGACAATAAATTATTTATTTATTTAATTGTTTATTTATTGTCAGTCTAACGGGCTTAATGTTGCTACAGAGCTTGAGCTCAATGTAACGAACGCTTTTTCTTCGCCATCTTCCATGATATTTGTACCTCGCTTTATGTGAGCAGGACGTTCGAATTTCTCATATATTAAATCCATCGCCAATATCGGCCATCAGTTCAATTCACTTACTGCTGTGGCGCTATCTGTTCTTTCAACATCGAGCGTGTGGAAGAAATATTACCTTGTGTCTTAGATTGTGGTGTTATTAGCTTGTTTGCTTTTAAAGCAAATAGTCGCTTTTGTGACAACTAGTAATATGTTTTTAAAGATAACTTTAGTTCCTAGAAGTTGGCAATTCGTGTTAGGCAGCCATGTTGGATAATTTTCGTCAAAGTTATATGACTTGGAGTGTATTTAAAATTATGGCAATACACAAATTGACCATCACTTTAAAACTCCTGAGTTTTTAATTCAATTTTGAATGGAAATAACCTCATAATTGTTTTTTTCTACATTACAATTAGAAAACATGTTCATATCGTATGGATGTGGCGATAATGAGACAAAATATTTGTCTCTTCACTATTTGACACCATCAATTCTGACCTTGTTTATGCTTAGGTTTTACAAAAAGTCTGAACTAATATCAACGCCAAATATAGTGCTAAAGAAACCACGTGTTTTCGCCAAAATCATGCATGCTATTTTTTCTACCATTCTATAAAAAATACGTCATTTCTGAGCCTCAATAAATGTGATGTTAAAGCTGACCCGAAAAAACATTGTTCATTTCTAAGACATGATGAAAGAACAAATATGAAAACAAATAATTTTTGAAGGATGAATTTACAATAAAGCATTTTATAATAAATTGCCCCTGGACCATTTATGATAACTGAAATTTTGACAAAATTAATTTTTGTCAAATTTTTTACCCTCCAATATCTACGTTAATTTCTATCTTCTTCGGATGGTATGAATATTTTTAAAACTTGATCATTTAAATGTACGATTCATTCCATGCAAAACAAATTTCTTTTGAGACAAAATTTTCTCAATTCCACGAGATTTTCTCTGTACAATATTATTTATACGTTACTCTTCGATGTATGTCGAATCTAAACTTTTTGTGGAGATTGTTATATCGCACAGGTAAACCTACCGTGATTTAAACGCTATTTTATGGTGTAGATAGTGAATCTAACGACTTCTTGTAAGTACTTTATTAATCTACCAGAAGAACAACCCGACGTTGGCCGGAATTTGAAAAGAAACATGAAAGTTTCTTTACTGGACACTGAAAATTTAAAAACAATTAACAAATAAAACATAAAATTAAAAAAAAAAAAAATTATTTGCATTGCTAAACAAACATAAAATTACATAACATTCAAAGAAAATTTGGTAGAGTAAGTTGATATAATTTAACCCGCAGATGTTATTAGAACACCAATCAACAGGTCTGGATTTGTTAGCTCATTTTGTTGGGCGATGCCTGGGGTTCTTTTATAATATTCTAAATTCATATGTGTGTTTCTATATTTCTGTTCTTTTGTGATGTTAATTTATTATTTTTATTTCAAAAATTAAATACCACACGAGAAAACCTACAACAATACACAGAGTTTTCGGAATTGTATGTGAAAATGTACGTAATTACGAATTATTCCAAAATCCAGGGAAAAGGAAAATATACTTTACGCAGAAATGAACAAAACTTACGGTTAAAACCTCTGAATTCTTTGGTTTTCATATTAATTTTTCTTTTATGTTATGCGCTCGAAAACAATGTTCTTCGAAGCCTTTACATAATTTCGCTTCCAGGATTCGGTCAGGTAGATTGCACGTTCAGTGGATTGTCCGCCTCACATACCGCAATCGAACTCTGGCGGTCACATACGTAAGCTTCATTGGCAACAGTCTATGCGAGTGAAGATTCACATCTACAGCATTTTACTTTGAATAACCCTCAGAAAGTGTCCTTCAAAATTTCAAAAAATTTAATCGATTATGTTTCCTGATTTTCATGCCACGGAGTTCACTTTCATACGTATAAATATTCTTGTTTTTTTTTTGTCCACAAGGCACAATGGTATCCGTGTGTGTGTTTAGTCACATGTTGAAGATCGACGACGCCCTCATCGGTGTCATGTCGTGTATGAGTAAGATCCTGTCGTGCTTCGTCTACGCCTTCGCTACCACCACGTGGATGATTTACCTCGGTAAGTAAAAGAAGATGTGTTATCAGATTTAAGGAACATACAGATTTTCCAAAACATTTCAAATTTTTAGTTTCTTCTCTTTAAAATACAATGTAAATTTATAAATAATTGGTTATTTGATGATTTGAGTGCATTTTGCACAATATATTGTCTTGCAGTAAATTTCTTTGGCAAAAATAAGTTTGCTCAGGATTATCCTCAGACTGATGATGATCACTTATGGGATCGAAAAAGTTCTTGCTTAACCAATAAAAAAGTACTGCGAGGCAATATTTTTTATACAAGGTAATTTCTCATTTATGTTTTATCCTTTTCAAAATAATTAATGATGAATAATATAAATTACATTTTTTTAAGTTTCTTTTAATTGAGATATAATGACAAATACGATCGCTCATAATATTAAAACAAACTACGTCGAATTATTAGTTGTAATATTAAGAAACTACGCCGATCCAATTAAGTTCAATAACTGTTGATTTACTTTCATTATTTTGAACTACTGAAAATAACACGGTGTGTCACAGATAAGCATAATAAATATTAAAATAAATAATATAATACCAAAAAGAAGTTGAAACGGTCATTAACTATGTAGAGCCACTTAAGTCTTCGGAAGCAAGAAAACGACCGCGTCATCAAATCTAATCAAAGTACTCAAAGGAGAGAAACTCGTATTATAAATAACACGAGGCAGCAATTACAATTCTTTGTTTGCATCTAGTTAATAAATTTGTTTACTTAACTAATTTCAGAGGAAAAATAAGAATTTCTCTATCACGACACGTTTTCTAGATACACGGGGGTTATATAAATATAATATAAATCATTTATAAAGAGGTTATTTAGATAACAGTAAAAAAACTTTTAAACAAAACAAATTTCTTTTTAATATTTTAAAAACATTACGTGCTTGGACGTTTCTGAAGGCAATTTCAGATTGGACACAAAAAATATACACAAGTAGACCTTTGTTTCAAACCGGATGGTAAATTGCTGATACCTAGTGTAATTAGACAATTAAAGAACTACCTTTTAATTATTGCAAGAGACGATAACGGAAATAAATCGAAGATATCGCACGATGCTAAAGCTACTTTTCGCTCTGCGTTATTTCAACAATGAGCGTTTCATTGACGAACGCGTTCGTTGGGTTTTGCGTTCGCTCATCGCGCTCCTCGATTACCCTGGATTTCGACCTCCGCTATCGATTACTTTGCGAAACAAAGGAAATGCATGCTTTGCCAAATCATTAACAAATGAACGTTGCATGAAGGATATCAAGCACGCTCTTTTCAATTCTGAGATTTCACACGTGCTGAAGTGAGTGAGAAACATATCACTCACTTCATTTTTTAGTTTTTCTAAACGTCTTTCGGTACTCATCATTTCTAGCAATCGCCAATCGTATAAATTTGTTTGTGCGGAACAAACCGCGTCTCAGTAGACAGAACCAGTACCGTATTTTACGCACTATAAGACGCACCTTAATTTTTAAGCAATTTTTTAAAAAAATAACATTTTTACCATTTTTACTATAAGATTGCAACGCCAGACTAAAAAAATTCTTAGTTTAGAAAACCGAACTGACCTATAACACAATTCAAGTTCACTGGCACCGTAGTCTGCAATGACGCGTCTTAGGCTTGACAATGTTCTGGGTGCGTGATGGCGGGGCGGGAGGGAGACAGTGTTGGCAAGTTTGTGAATCCCCGCAACTCATGTTCGTCGCATCGGTGCACTGCTGCTGCCAGTTGAATCCAATGTTGCCTGATAGAGATAGGTTTCCCGCGGCATCGAATATATGGCCATTTTTAGACTGGCGAGAATTTTAAATCAAACACTGGACATTTTTATATTAATTTCGAGTATAAGACGCACCTGAATTTTGGAGGCAATTTTTTGAAGAAAAAAGTGCGTCTTACAGTCCGTAAAATACGGTAGCATTCGTGCCGTCCTACTGTGCTTCTTCGGGGCAATGTCAGAGTCGTACTCAGGCTCGTTTTTGTATTGCAATATTTGAAGCTGGGAAATGTAGCGTGCTATTGAAGCTTATAGGAGGTAGGAGTTGGGTGGAAAGCTATTGTTCGTAGGTGGGCCGCTTAGCTGGGTTTACCAACAACTTGACCCACGTGGAGGGGTTAGTACAAGTAATTAATAATAGTTTGATTTATTGCTACTAGGAGGAGCTGGATAGATGAAGGAAGGTTTGCTTTTCGGTAGTCACAGCTATGCATGAACTGGGATATTAATGTAAAAAGTTCAAATTTTATTTGTCTATTGAGACGCGGTTTATCCTGGACAAACAAGTTTATAGACTCCGGCCGCGGAAGTCTACATTTACATAGTTTATCATGTTACACACCCTATCTACGACAGATTTGTAAACAATGAGGACATGGTGTCGAGAAAGTTGTGCTAAATTATGATCCTCTTCAGCAGTCTTAGTGTAAACTTGGGAAAGACGTAAATAAATATTGAAGAAAGTAACACTATATAAAAAAAACAGAATTTATTACACACTTAGAAACGTGTAATTTGAGTCAATAATATTTCTCATATATTAATCATATACTCTATGTTCTTATAGCGCCGATTGTGGAAATCCTGAATGGTACTTCGTTCATCGCAATGCGGTCAATCATCTCCAAACTTGTGCCTCCCGATGAATTAGGTAAGGTCATATCAATACTATCATAGGGAACAAAATTATGACTTTCAATTTCATTTTGAAGCTTAAGATACTTCTTCGCTGGGAAAGGTATTATATTTAAATATTAGGGTGACCGTTGAAAAACGTAAGTTCAAATTTCAGCCCCCCCCCCCCCCCCCCACAAAAAAAAAAAAAAAAAANAATAATAACCCGAGCTACCGATTATAAACTCAACTCTTTACATTAAAGGAACTTTCAAAGGAACATTATGAGACCTAAAAATACCACAAAAATACATACACGATTATATTGAACCCTCATTATGTATATAAATAAGTTTGATATTTAAGTTCTGTAGTAAAATATTATATATATAATGTTTAAATATTGATGGTCAAAAAGATCTCTTTTCCATATTATACACATATTGCTGCCAGAAAATAAACACATTTGAAAGATGTTTCTCTGATTCTAACACCTGTTTTTGTGTTCTCGTGTTTTAGCATCAGAACTAAATAAGAAATTATAGCTTATAAAAATTATCTGATAATCCGAAGTATGAAGAAATTTTACTTCACTATTTTTAGAACTCAACAACTAACATAGCACATAAACCTTTTCCATGAGCTTAACATTTGCAGAAAGCGGACTAGTGAATTATGACATTCACTCTATTTGTATGCGACGGAAATGAATTATAAAAGAAACAATTGTAAAGAATTCTCGGAAGTTATGCTTGCAAGTGATTGGAATGACAGGAACGTCGAGCTCTTACTTTTTCATTGTATTTCTTAGAAGTTTTCAACGCTACTACTAGATAGCGTCCTCTGCCTACGTAGCAGTAAAGCGCCTTTAAATCTAGCTGTCAAGGCAAAAAAGTGGTCGATCACATCAAACAAAATACTCAGGTTTCTTCACGATAGCTTAAGTGAATGACTGACACTAATTTTCTCAAAGGTATTTCGATTAAATTCGTCTATCTTATTTTCAGGTTAGTTTTTTTTAACATGTCAGTTTTGAGCAGTATTTTGTATTTGAACGGGAGGTAAAATTAAAAGGTTAAGAAAAAAGTTATTGAATAATTCCATTATGCCTTCAATCCTGTAATACGCTAGTAACTATCCATCCCTGGCAACAGCAATAATAGTAATAAATTTATAATCTACGAACAAAAGCAGTTATAAACTGATTATGACCACGTGGAGAATAAATTAATTTACTCACCGGAAGAAGGTAAGGGACCGTCCCTAAGGAGAAAGGACCACCCCGTTCCCATTCGATCAGTGGTCTTAACGCAGGGGCGGATTTATCATTCTTGCCCCCCCCCCCAAGGCAAAATCATGGCAATCGCCATTCTAGAATAAGAGTAAAAATAGTTAGCTCCATGTTATAATATCAATAGAGCATCAACAAATACATTTAATATAATACAGAAAAAATTATATTCGTACTATCATCACATCTTTAAATTATTCGGAGAAGATTGCTAATAAATCGCAATTAAAATGAATTACTTTTAATATAATTCAAATTTCGAGATAAATAACAATAATAATAATAATACCTCACTTTTGCTATTGCCCCGAACTGGGGTTGGAGAAAGACAACTACAAACTTCTCCACGACAGAACCATACTAACTACGAATGCAACAGAACACGACAGACCTGACTCAACTCTCGTAGACATAAAGTAACCTTCAACATTGATGTAGCTATCCCCAACAATGTCAAAATTCAAAAGACCCGTGCAGAGAAAATAAGGATATACAGCAACTTAGAATTCCAAATTTAACAGCAGTTAAACGCTCCCTTACAAATTCTTCTCATAATTATTTCAAGTACAGAAATCGTACAAAAACTATTTCGAAGAATAGACAAATCTGAGTTTTAAAAAACAACCGTAATTTTCATGCAGAAATAGATTATTCTTATTGCATGCAACCAGAGGAGGATTTAGGCAGAGGTAATATAGGCAACTGCCTAGGGGCGCAGGATTTTGGGGGCGATACAAGACAGAAACGAAAAACTTATATGACTTGTAAAAAAATTCCTTTTCTAAAAATGTGTTGCTTTTTTAAAAGTGTTCTCTCAAAATGGTTCTCAAGATCTTCATTGGATCAGCAAATATTCCCTAAGAATTTCAAGCTAAGTTATAAGTGTGTTTAGATAGGTATATTTTAGGTTTTTAGATAGTTCTATTGTTTATACCACTTTGTACCTTATAATAATAAATAGGAATAATTAATAAACAAAATATACAATTATTACTTTGTTTATATATTATATACATATTTAACAATGAATAACCCAATCAATAGAATGTGCAATACTGTCAATTTGCTGAATGTTGATATAATTGATTTGGGTTATATTAATTTATTACATCATCTACAAAACATACGAGTAGATATCGAAGAATATTCATAATTTTAGTTTCAGTGAGGAAAGAAAGATGAAACCTTTGTATATTCTAGTTATAATTACCCAATCATTATCGTATTTTATATAGATTTGTGTAAATAGACATTAGTCCGTAAATCAGAAATAAATAAATAAATAAATATATATATAAAATCTGCTCTCAAAGGGCCCTGCATTTACTACTGCCTAGGGGCGGCAAAGCCTTAAACCCGCCTCTGCACGAAACCTAGTAAAGAATTTCCTACAACAACTATAGATAGGGGCGGCTCCTCAGATTATCATTCCTGCAGATGATCAATATACCAAGTACACGCCTGAGAGAAATTAACAATAACCAATAACAATAGTATGGATGAGACTGCCAACCCTCGATAAAGCAACTCTATTGTTCTCCACAATTTTTGTGGGTCAGACTGAAGAGGATACTTGAAACACCACACTTGATAATTTCATGTGCCAATGTTTGAACAAACATTTTGAATAACTAAGCGAGATGAAAATGGAGTCGAACAAGTATTTTTTTAAGAAACCTTTACACAAGAAAGGAAACAAACTTAATATTGGAAATTACCGACCAATATCTCTACTACACATTTTCTCAAAATTCCTAGAAAAATTATTCTATAAACATCTTCTAGATTATTTATCAAAAAATAACATTCTCTCTGACGATCAACACGGTTTTAGGAAATCCTTTTCCACTACAAGCGCCATATTTTCCTTCTTAAACGATGTTACCACATCTCTAGACCGTGGAGAAAATCCTCAGGGTGTTTTTCTTGACTTATCCAAAGCATTCGATGTCATCGATCACGGAATTCTCCTTTCCAAATTGCATTCTTTAGGCATTCGTGGACTTCCACATCAATGGCTAACTTCTTATTTAAAAGATAGATATCAACAGGTAGAAATATCCTATACTAAAAATAAAATACTTGAGCGTTGTCTTTCAGAAACAAAGCCACTTACTTTCGAAGTACCCCAAACTGTTACGAATACAAAATTCTTAGGTCTCCAGATTCAAGATAACCTCAAATGAAATTGTCACGTTGACAATCTTAATTCCCAATAAAGCAAATTGTGTAACGCATTCCGAATCTTAGTTAACGCAGTTAGTCCACGTATTTCCCGTTGCGTATATTTTGCAAACGTTTACTCCCATTTACGTTACGGCATTACCTTCTGGGGTAATTCCGGTCAGAGTATTCAAACTTTCAGAATTCAGAAGAGGATAGTTCGGATAATTTGTAAATCTCACCCCCGAAACTCTTGTAAACCTTTATTCAAGGAATTAAATATCTTAACGCTTCCCTGCATTTATATTTATGACACGGTCGTGCTTGTTAAGTCCGAATTACTGAAGCACCACCCTTGCTTTATACGAAACAGTCTCGTTCACGAACACAATACTCGCAATAGGAATAATATTCATCGCCCTAGAGTGTCAACCAGTTTTTCCCAAAAAGAACCTTATCATTCGGGAATCGTTCTACATAATTCCCTGCCCAAGAATATAAAAGATATTATGCAATTGAATCTTTTAAAATCAGCGGTTAAAAACAACCTCCTGCACCAGTGCTTCTACACTGTAAAAGAATTTATTGATTTTAATGAAAATTAAATTCGTCTTGTACTTTATCACGCCATTGCTGTAGTACTTTTAAAATAACTTATAACAATTTCAAAAACTATTTTCTTGCATTATTCTGTTGTCTTTTGACTCATATTAATTTAGTTCTATGTGTACTCAACTTTGGCACGGTTGTGTACATAAATTCTGGAGCCCCATCGTGGTCCGGGTTTTTCTCCGTTTTTCCTTCGGGTAGAGGCAGATTTCTTATGCAGGTTCTCTAGGCTTTGTCTAGGAGCGTGTTTATTGTAACAATAAATCGTGAATTTAGTGTTATTTCAATTGTTATGATTTTTAAACACTATACTCAGAATAATCTATAATTCGATAATAACTTGTACATGTAATTTTTTGCGTAAAATTAGAAACATATTGACATACTATTAGTATTATAACTCGCAGCTAACTTTTTATCTTATCTAGGAATTTTTGTTGGTATTTTTTTCAATCCGCCTCTGCCTTAGTGCCCTTGATCGGAATTGATGGGATGGTCCCTTGCTTGCTTCCGGATAGTAAATTAGTTTATTATCCTCCACGTGGTCACACTCAGTTTGTACTGTTTTTTGACAATAAATTTATTTATTTATTTATAATAGTTGTGTGAGTTCAAATTAAATCGTACTACTTTGTGTTTTATTGAAGAACGTATATGTTACGACTACACGAGGAATAAGAACTAAGAATTTAAACATTTTTTCAAAAGTTATAAAAATGACCATGATTATTTCATCTTTCCGTATTCTTATGCTTTCAACACAAGATTTCAGTTTTTAACGAGTCATTAAGCGTCTTTTAGCGAACATTAGTGAATGTTTCAATCAAAAACACTCGTTTGAATGTTTAAATGATTAATTAACTTCCCGGACATTCAATTTTGGAACAGCTTATTTTTGAAACTGGGACAAGAATAATGTTTTAAATTTTAGTGTAATAACGTTACCTAAGATTTCTGATCTCACTGGACGAGAAAAACACGTAGAATGATGTTTTCAAGAAACCACCACGCTTGTCCTACCTCGCGTTTGTTGTCTAAATTAGACTCGTCATATTGGTACAATATGTAAATGGTTATTGGTATTATATACAGTTCGTTAATGCAATTATATTATTATTATTATTATTATTATCATCATCATCATCTCCATCTCCTGCTCTGACGGCACGGGTGATGACCCTTTCGCCTTCCACTACAATAGGCCACATATCCAAGGCCTCACATCCTAATTGTCATCCGACCTTAGTTATCACATTGCTGCAAACGTGTTCTGAATTTTATCAAGACTTTTTAACGGTATTTTCACTACCCTTCATGACACACGTGAACTACTTGTGAAGTTAACAGGGAAAATTTCGGTTCTGGCACTTTCTGTGGATGTAACTTGAGAATATGAAAAAAAATCATGTTCAGCTATAATCCACTGAAAATACGTTAAAAATTTTAATTTGAACTATTGCATGCGTCGAATTCATTGGAGAATCCTTGAAATTAATGGTAGAGGTCGTCTCTCTGGCTCCAGCTTCACCTCGGTGCATCATTTCTAATTATTTTCGATAATCAACATAATGCGTATTTTCCTCGAATTTTTATAGAAAAATTAAAAAGCTTATGCTATCACAATGACACCGAAAACATTCAATCGATATTAAATTAATAATAATATTTAAAAGAACTCTACACCAAATCGAACGATACAATACCCATTCATGACTTTATATTAGTTGCATACCGAGAATAGTTATGCACGTAGTTTGGTTGTAATGTAATGTCATTTGAAACATTCGCCCATTTTATGAAAGCTTCTGGGTATTTAAGTCAGCGAAGTTTTATAATCTATGAAATATAAGGATGTGAATGAGGACTGTAAACTCGTACGGGCAAATTGTTTTTTCACATTACCTCGCATAGATTAAGCTTAATAAATATACAGTCACAGCGAAAAAAGCAAATCTTATCAGAACGTCTAACGTGTTCTTTTACTCAAATAAATACTAAAAAACTGCTGTTAACGATGTACTTATTCTAAAATATATGCACTTTTCTAACCCAACGCACTAAAGAAGTTACTTTACTTCAAGACAATCTCGGATACGATATGATCTAAAAGGTTAGGTTGTATCGAATTCGAAATTACCGAGTAGTTAAAAACGATTTCTTATAAATTAAATTTTTTTTTGTAGTTCCATTAACTTTATAATATATCTCAGAAAATCTCACTCTTTAGAACTTGTAATACCTTCAGTTTATATGTTGTAATTGCGTCTGCAGAACTATCAAATTATTGAATAAAACGACCATTCTTTCACTGATTCGATTTATTTTCAATTAAACTTGCAACGTTTAATTGACCCCCCTCCCCCCCCCCCTGCCATCATCAGGCAACAACTGACCAAAATTAATGTTAGTGTTTAACGCGCCCGAAATGGAAAAAAAAAATTGTGTGAACTCTTTGTCCCATTTCCGGCATGTTAAATAGTTTCATCAATTTTTCTCAGTTGTTGCCTGATTAAGGCCCACAGAGGGGTCGAAACGTTGCAAAGTTTAATTGAAAATAAATCGAGTCTGTGAAAAAAAGACAGTTTTATTTAACAAATTAAATCTTCAATTTCTTTGTTTGTTTTTTTTAAGTTCTCCCTTTTGTCTTCTCATTTGTTCTTGAAATAAAAACAGTTTTCGATTGCTATGATTCTCCACAACTTATTGTGACCTAAATTATATTCCCTATAGAGAAGAGGTGACTTGGTATCTGTAGCTCTTCTTGTCTTTGTGTATGTGATCGTTTTTATAAAATGTTCAGAATTAGCTTAAAATGTTGGCGTGTTAGTTTTGCCATAATGCTACCAAACCTTTTTCTCCCATAATCCAATCCATGGTAAAACCAATTTCAACTGACCGAAAGTTATCACATATCTTCTCCACGTGGAGGGCACACATAAGAAATAATGCATAACGAACCTTAACACTTAGGTACTTGTAAAAACCGGTAATGAAGTACACACAGATTTGTGTGCCGCCTGATTTACTTATCTCCTGTATGGGGATGTTTCTCAGGTCTTCCGGGGTTTTGGTGCACAATGGTGGAAGTCTAACGGGTGGTGTAGTGGTTAACACCCCACGATCAAAGCAGGAAATCCCGGGTTCGATTCCCGGTTCGTCGCCATTTTCACCTGGTCGAAAGTTGTTACTACCTTCAACCAATAACTATAGAAATCTAAGACGTCAATGTCTAGACACGGAACGGCCCATGTGATTACCATGACTCTTTCTGTTCACAGGAAAAGTGAACTCTCTGTTCGGTGTTTGCGAGGCGTTGATGCCGCTGGTGTACGGACCCATGTACAGCGCTGTGTACACTTCCACCATCCACACGCTGCCTGGAGCGTTCTTCCTGCTGGGCGGTGCACTCACGCTGCCCGCTGTTCTCATGTTCCTGTGAGTCCTTTGCAAGGGCCGGTGTGAGAATGGGAGAGAGAGAGAAATGCATTCCACTGATATCTCTGTCAATACCAGCTAAACATGAATGAAACTAAACTTCTGTGCGATATGAGCGTTTACTTCTATTTAGCGAAACTATTTTATTTACCTGGATAACGAGGCAGATACTACTTTCCCCCCTCTTGCAAGTTGTAGTCAAGTTTCACTCGATTATATATTTAGTATTAAACAACGTAAACGGATTGTTTAAGATATTATATATAATGGAACATTTCGTAACGCGTACAATTCTCTACGAGTATTGTTTATTACTCACCAGACGCATCATTTGTCTGCAGTCAAGTAACATCTTTTCCATAGAAATCAGTCAAGTTTTAAATGCTGTTATCACGGAAAGAAAAGGAGTAATGTGGAATAATAGGGGAAATCTCCGACGCAACTTTTAATGCTCTGAAATGCGAGAGATATGTTTCATATGAATCCTTTGATCCGTCCATTTACGCAGAAAAGGAGCGACAAATCTATAGGAGACGTTTGCGTATTAATGTACATTATGATGAGTTCAAGGTATAAAGAGAACAAAATATGGATGTTCCTTTAGTCATTTTTCTTAACCAATCTTGAGGTTATAATTTCGTGACCCGGAACAAAGGCTTTTTGTATTTTCTACTACTTCTGCTGCCATGAATTTTATGATTTTTGTAGAACTGTTCTTTCTAAGGCGAAGTTAGAATAATGCATAGTGCAGATTATTGAATAGTCGAGCCTTGGTATCTATTTACTTCGACGGTACCAAGGGGTTCTATAAACATACTCAGCATGAAAGTACATATATAAAATAAAGCTCCATACCATGGCTTCCTACAATTGTACCATTATACAAACGAGCAAATAGTTCGCACTGGCAACATAGGGGGCGCTAGCAGTTCACCCAAATGCAGGAGATGTTCATACAATAGTCCCAAAATGATCTATTGCCTTACATACCACACATATCTGTAAAATTTCATCTTGATTGGAGACTTGGAAGTGGTCGAAAAATCAATTACCAATTTTGAAACGGAAGGAGAACATACATACGAACATTAAATAAAAGCTTGTAAAAAAAAGTTTGCAACATAATGAAAGGATAGATCTTTTGAAAAAAGCTGGGATTAGAACAAAAATAATACTCCTAAACAGTGTATCACCCCAGAGAGAGAGAGTAATTTTTTGATTGAATAACATAGAAAACCGCGTTACGAATGGGAATAATACAACTAGCAATGCCGTGGGCCTTTTCTTGAAGTACTTCCTCGTCTACGATAGAGGAAGTGTTGGAGCAAAGGAAACCGGTCATCCGGAGCGAAGCATATCACTTGTAACGTGTCGTTTTGTAAAGAAGCTTTATGGTCGTAGTGACCAATAAAGCTTTCTGATTGCTTCCCTTTCTATTTCCGCATTCAATGGTTAGAAGGTGATAATGCATTTCGTATCTAGGTATCGTTTCCATGGCAGATTTTCAGAAGCGTTCGATCATTCGCTGAACGTTAAAAGTCAGTCCACGAAACATATGGGACTTTTATCATAGTTTTCGTATAAGAGACCTGCCGTCCTATGCTGAGTAAAACAAGGGAATTAAAATTAAAATCCTATAAAAAGTTTTTTTTGCGAATAGTTATATCCGTGAACTTCACTTCACTAGTTGTTACGCCACTTACAGATTTACTTGAATTTGTAAAAAAACCCACAGAAAATCTCTTTTTTTTTTGTTTCAATGACTACGTGTCTCCTATTTATCGCTAGATTAAGCGTACTCTTTCCCTATTAGATCGAGGGAAAGGTAACATTGCCTGGGGAAATGTCTTTCTCGATACCTTTTTTGCGTCTTCTTTATTTTGAATACAAGATGTCCTCGTGCTCTATATGTGGGTTACATTGGAGAAAGTTCAATGTGAAAGTGATAAATAGATGTCAACGATACCATTCACTGAAGTGATCATAAAACAGGTTGTATTCTTCGCATCATATTACATGAAATGAAAGTAAGGGTATTTTTACTTCACACATTTATTTCTCTTGGTGCAATAGTTTTTCGTCGTCTTTCGCTTAACGGAATTCACAATATTTTAATGTGCATTTGCTTCTCTTCTTTCTTCTAAAAACTCCGATTTTCTTTCTGATACATTTAGCATCTATGTAAGTAGAATTTTTCAACCCTTAAGCTTCGTTTGCACGAGGACCGTTTGTAGGGAGACAGTTCAAAGACAGCGTTTGTCTTTGTGTAAACTGCAGACCGTCAACAGTGAAGAGGATAGTTTTCGAAGGCAGTCCATTGTGTCATTAGCGCTGTGGAGTAGTTTTCTGTTCCCTTGTGTATGCGTCGGGACAGAACAGAAGCGAATTAAATTCCAAGAGAAATATTTATTTGACAACCCAATCTCGTCTGGTGACGCCCAAGCACGATCGGATACCTTTTTTAAACTTCTGATTCAATCTTTCTTTGAACGAACAAAAAATCAACAACTCTTAGTTCCTACGTCGAATTGTTCTATGCTCTCGTACATATGTTTTCATATACACGCCGTACTATATCACAGGTATGTTTGAGGGTATCCCAAACGAGACGGTAACTTGAGTTGAAACTATGTCAAATCAGCGCTCAATTGCTTTCTCACAAACTGAGTGTCCGGTCGCTGTCTTCGGGTTAACGACACGTCACACTGTGTATTTCTTATTCGGTACAGGCGCACATAGATTGTCACCTTGGTCCTAGCACGAATTCTTATTACGCAACTGAATAACACTTTTATTTCTGATTATCGGGTATCATGATAACTGCAATAAATTAGCTGATATTAGAAACAAAGTTTTTATTTATTCTTGAGCAAAAAATTTCTTTATTTCTTCATTATAGTTCCAGACTTCATTGTGTAGAGAGACGATTTCGAAGATTCATCTCTCCATTCTTCGCTCCCCCCACTCTTACCTCTTTTCGGTTCTTTTGCAAATGTCCTCGTCTTTCAGAAAAAATGCCGTGCTGTGAAATTTTGTAAGAGTGGATGTGACGATAACCGATGTAACAGAAAGTGAATGCAGATCTTATGACCATACCAATAGTTACAACATTTTAATTTATACTAAACTGATCTTCAGTAATTTATTAAACACTTTTAACAGTATATATTATTTTATTGAATAATTACTTATACACGCTACAATATAAATGTTCCAGTGACAAACACACGATGTTTGAAAAATGGATTTAACTCCAGAAATTTGTTTAAATACGTTTTTCTATTGTCTATTGGGACACTTATATACCTGTAAATTCGCGCGCCAAAACCGAGGAATCCATCCATCACAGATTCGGACCCACTCGTAAAAGCAGTTAATTAATGATAATATATTAGAAGTATGGATGATAACATGAAATATACGTGAGAGTATGGACTCGTATGTTAAGGTGTACTTTAAATACATTAAATCGAGATCTTGAGACGTAAGGACCCTCCTTTTATTTTAAGCAAAAAAGTGACTCAATAAAATAAAAATTATCATAGTAAAACAAAAAAAGTAGAAAATATAAATAATTAAAAACATAGCTAGGGCCAAAGTATTCCAATTAGCAGTAGAAGTACGCTGGAATAAAATAGTTGCGCGGTAGAAACGTACACCGAATAAAACGTATAAATATTCTAAACCATTACAATTGAACGAAATATCGAGAATATATTCGCGGTTCTAAAGCAACAAGGAAACGCCATGAAAGGTTATTGGCCGAGCATTGACTCTTTGAGCGAATGTCTGATGCTAAGTCATCGCCAACAAGGTCTGCATTGTTTTTGCGACGTAAACGAAGAATTCGGACCAAACAAATTAGGCAGTGTTACAACGGAACGCTTGCTAACACAACTGCCACGACGCCCCGAGTCCACGACACTCCACTCGCTCAAATGATAAATGCTTTTAATAATTTCCCCTAGAGTGGAATGTGGTGAAATCCTAACATAAATGTTCTATGCATAAAAATTTTCCTTTAAAAACATGAATATAAGATATGAAGGGGTGTCACTTAGTTCTTGTCTTCGATACTGGATATCGGAAATTCATATTCCAAGTACTTGTATTTCGCCAATCCCTTCTGCGCAAAAATAAGTTCACGCATTGCAAATACGTTTCACACAAAAACGTTTATAAATATGAGGCGCCGAAACAACACATATTTGTCCCAATATAGGGAACGTTTATCAATAAGTTTCTCTCAGTGTAGTGTACCGAAGGTAGTATGAGTATTTAGTCAAAGACATGGAACATTCATGGAACTTTACCCTTTCTGAATATATTAAAATAGTCATTATAGAAGTAATTTATAATTGATTACGTATTAAAAATTGTGAATCATGAATTACGATATTTAAATTTTTAAAAAAAACATAATGGTTTCTGTAAGACCACCGCAGTCCACAGTTGAATACTGCCCATTGGTTACCGAATAACAATGACTGACAGTTTCGAATTTTACCGTATTTTGTTACTATTTTCATTGAATAACTTTATCAATTGAGTGTAGGAAATTTTTGTACTGTTCTGGTCTATAACAAATTTGTGACTCTTGAGTTTGGTTTTACAGACGACTTATCCATAAGAACCCTTACAGCTTCAAGGTGCCTTTATTTAAATATTATCCCCACTATGTCGGTATTTTATTAGACGAGATGATGTATAACAAGAGCATAATCTTCTACGGCCGGCGTCAGATGAATCTTGACTTTCCGGGAATTGTCGCGTCGAGATGTTGAAAACCGACGTTTCGGCCGCCTTGCTGTGGTCTTCTTCAGGATAGTAATTATTACCCTGAAGAAGGCCACAGCAAGATGGCCGAAACGTTGGTTTTCAACACCTCTACGCGGCAGTTCCTGGAAAGCCAAGATTCATCGATATATTATAGTTTATTCTTGCATTTAAAAAAATCAGACAATCAAAACATTCACCAGGATTTGCGGACCATTTATTGTGGCCATACTGCCTCAATAAATGATTTTCCACACCCCACCCCTTACTGTTCGAAACAGATCACGTATCCTGGCATTCACTCATCTCTTCTGTTCTCTTGTCTTCTCAGATGGATGTACATGGTGCACAAACGCGAACTGAAGAGTCAGAGCGAGGAGCAAACCGTGGAAGCGGGTGACGGCGAGAAAACCAACGACCTCGCAGTCAACACCTTCGTGCCTCCCAGCATCACCGAAGATGGTGACCTCAAGAAGACCGCAGATCCAGGAGTGGTCAACAAAGCCTACGACACTAGCGTCGACGAGTCTGGACGTCCGCCACCAGACTTCGCTGAAGCTGTTACCAACGCACCCACCGCTGCCAACGGCCAAGTCAACAATGCTTATGAGACTTATGAAGAGAAGCTGTGAACAGTTGGTTATTCTGTGATATGAAATACTAGATTTAGTTTATGTAATGGCGTCGAGGAAAAGTGCGTTTTGCAGTGTAAAGACACTTCATCTAATCTGATGGAAAAGAGTGAACTCGTCGCAGATAAATTCTGCGTGTCGAAAAGTCAAATATCGGGATAAGTCTAGACCAGTCTTGTCCAACCTTTCTATATAGTCTATAAGGGCGCATTTGACATAGATGTGGGAGCGCTGGAGCCATACGAGAAAAATAATAACAATAACAACAATAATCGTAACAAAAAGAATACGTTTTTAAAGTTACATCTAAGAAGAAACTAAATGGAATGATTTGTTTTAATTTTATAACATTCATAATCGTATGTATTTTGACACGACGCGACGAAAATGATGTGGCGAGAAAAATCGTCCCACGTACGGATGGGCTCAGCAAACGTCACCACGTTCGCTCCTGCCGCTTGCACCGCTCGAACCTCGAGTTCAAAACTGAAACGACCCGTGTGCGGATGGTCTAGGGCTACTACCACACCGCATCATTCTTGAAGGTCGGTTAGCTGTGTGAAACCCTTCCTGTCGCTTTTTGTAATATTTTGAAGTAATAATGAAAAAACAATCCCTAAATTTCGAAATAAGAAAAATGTGTTAAAAAAATTATCCCCAGTTCTTTTAAAACATATTAATGGTTTAAGTTTAAACAAGATTTTTATAAAATATTAATTTTTTTAAAATTTTGTATTCTTGTAGAAGGGCTCCAAAAGGTAGGTTGGGGGCACCATGGCAACCGTGGGCAGTTGAACTGTATTGGTTTAGACATTCTCCAAAAATATTCTGTAATGCCGTCAAAATATACCATCGGTCAACAAATTCACGAAGTGCCCGCAAACCAATTTGACAGATGCTGTAGTGACGTGTTATGACTGTATCAAAGAAATTAGATGCCGCAATGCTAATTGACAGGATAGTTTATGAAATTGTATAGCCTTTACTTCGATATTATGAAAATAGCGATGTAATAGAAACTGTCATTCCTCTCAATTTGTCTTTACAGGAAAAGTCGAAGTTGACTTAAACAAATAACTGAAACGAAGCAGATGAATAGAACATAGGACTTGACTCATACGTTACTACCGGAGACCTACCTTCCCGATTTATAGAGCCTATTCAGAACTGTTGGAGGTCAAAGTCAAGCATTTCCGTACTCTTGTATTACACTCAGAATTTTAAAGTATTTTAAGATCTTAAAAAAATATGCAATAAAATTTTTCTCTGGAGTGTTCTTTTGTGATAGTACTTTACGATACGATCTATACCGTCTATGGAAGATATTCCCCTTTCTCTATTAAAGGATTGGAATGTTCGACCGAGCTCATTGCGATGTCTTCAATGATATCTTAACACATTCTGTCTCAACCAACAACAGTCGATTTGGTTGCTGGCTCTTCGCGAAATATCAATAATTTTTCAATCATAGATCTTACACAGACACTTCTGGCTCTAACATATTCGTTGAACATAACTACACACATTCTACCACGTAAACTTAACCGTAAAAATGAATGTTTCACCCCATAATTGAAAAACGTTTACCAACTACTCCTAAAATTAAGCATATTGGCTTTACTAAATGTACAAAACAAAATTGGAATGTACATTTTAATAATGGACGGCTGTCACATTATTTGAGTATCCTTAATAAATTGGAGGCATTATTTTATACTTCGGGTACAGCAAGGTACCTGTTCACTTTTCCGATGACGCCCGTATTGTATATATATTTTTATTTTAAGCTAATAGTTTCGTAAGGAGATTTTAATTTATCTAGCTTATTTGAACACTAAAGATCTGTTGCTGGCAACTAAGGATCTGGTAAAGAGGATAGAAGTGTATTTGAAAAAGGCTGTGTGTAGCGCTCGAAAGACAGATGGCTAGGTTTAGAGAGATATCGGTCTAAACTTGACAGCTATGTATTACAATCGAAATTGGTTGCGTTTACCGCTTGAGATTGTATTGTATATATGGGTGACAGAAGTCGTTGTTCCTATGTTTTCAATCGCGAGCAGATCCATAGAAATGTTTCACTGTTTAATGTAAAGTTTATTTTAAAAAAAGATGAGTATTCTTCATCTCCTTTGCTGAATAATAATTGAAGAAAAATCTTGCCATTTGCGATTATTTATCATGGAAATCATCTTTCCATGCAGCTCTCTACATTTTTTATACGAGCACAAAGACTAATATATCAAGAAAATAACATGAATTGAAGGTCACTTAGTATGAAAATTGGAACAGAATTGTTGTAATTTTTATATTAATTAAGTTGACAAATCATTGTATGATTATTACCTAATAAAATTATCGTCCTAAAATAGAGCACAATACATATTGTGGCATAGAAAAATTTGTCTTCCACTTTCAAGTACTGTATCAGGCAATCCCATCTACCCAGTGGCCTTACAAATAAGAAATATAAACTATTTTCGAATGTTTTTCCTGTAAATTTTACTTGTAAATAAAGTTATGGCAGAAGTAAATGTTTGTTTCTTTTTAATTCTACTTCAGAATGTGAAACGTGTTTGGTTGTTTCATCCATACATTGATGTAAAGTGAGAATGGCATTGGTCTATCGGTCCTTTTACCATGGTAGCTGCACAGTCCTCTCGGCGAAAGAAGACCAACGAGAGATGGAACCGATGGAACGAAATCGCGGTGTTGTCATATGTTCGCTGCAGGAGGTTGACTGGCGTAGTTTCAATCATTTCTAGACGGCATGCCACGGCACCCACCCAAGGTTGGTATAATCTAACTTCAGAGAGACCAAAGGTTAGAGATCAAGCCCTCAATCCGTCACGTTTGGCATATCTATTACGGCCGGTTCCACGAATCAGCTGACGTAGGTGGCAGCATCCGAACGAAGACTCACTAAGATTCTACTGACACGAGTAAAACGCCCACGTGTCTACAGCGAGAGGAAGAGTCGGCAACGTCGCAATACTGACTTAAGCTCCTCGACTTTCACGTGGTATTACTTTTCTTTCGTTGTGAACATTGTAGATAAGTATTCACCCGCGATATGATACTAAGTGTAGGGATGGTGACGTTCGTAACCAGAGCTTCAGTTCAAAGAATGAATACAGTATGTTTTATAATATTGTACCATTTAAACCTTTTCACCTGATAAATATCAATATCCAGAGGCCAATGAAGCCTGAATGTTGAAATATTTACTTTTTCACATTCTTAACTTTACCAGCAACTATTAGCTGGTATTATTCTCCTTGTGCTGAGGGTAGGTTTTGACTCGAAGAGCAGTGGCAGAAGGATGCAGCTTCCCAACTAGGCGGAAAGATAGAATAAAACAAGAGAGAGGATGGCAAAAGAAAAGAAAGGTACGGAAAAAGTAGAAACTCCCGGAATCTCAGTGTTGAGTACATGAGGTGGATATGAAAGTAAAAATTTAAAAAAAGTTCAGGTTCTTCCGCCCTTTTGTTTCCTCTATCGCACACAATCCTTATTTTCTCTCCTACTGAATCGTGCGTATTGTTCCTAAAACCATCGTCAGTTATTACACAATTTAAATAATTGTGTTGGACTTCCAGTGTCTCTGTGGTACCAGTAATAATAATAGCTAATTGGCTAATTCAATCTCCGGAAGTAAACACGAGACTATCGCATCAATTCCGATTAAAATGCCTAAGGAAAAACCGAAGAAAAACCAGAGCCAGCATTCTCTTCAATTTGTAGAGTTAGCTTCTTTTTCTATATTTTTCTATATTTTCACTTAATTCTCCTGCTCCGTAAATATGGCCATTCGTGTGACTATCTGTTATCGTCAAACGGTCATTGGTGACTATATGAAATGAATAGCCAACAATGGTCTAATAATTGGTGGCCACTTGAATTGAATGGCCGTTCGGTCACTCAATGGCCATTTTTACTTGAGTTGTAGCAATCTGTCGGCGCAGGACTAGCGTTTTGTACAGATTCTGAGGTGCGAGACTGTTGTATGTATATTGTATACATCATGTAAACGTGAGTAGGACAGAACTGAAAGAGTGATATGTAAAACTCTTTCACAAACGTTCAAATCTTACGCGGAAATCGCACTCACAACTCGTAGCTACTGCAACACGTCTAGTAATAATATGATATATAAACGCTTCTGAAAGCATTGACCTCTTTCACTTCATCTACAATTATTTTCCCCTCCGTCAATCAGAGCTGGCACCAGCGTGTGTAGAACATTATCATGGTTTAGCTTCAGTTTGTGCTTAATTTCCTAATGATGACGAATCTATGGATGCTGAGGTAGCGCGTTTTTTACAATCACTATTGACCCGAAGAATTACGTAAGATACATCAAAATTACAAAAATATAAATATATGAAATTTTAATAAAGTCTGATAAAACAAAAGATATTTGATTACCGCTTTAAATAATATATCTAATTTACAGAAGCACATCATTACAGAAGTCGACGCTAATATCTAAGGGATACCTACAAAAAAATCTCAAGTTGTTTTGTTTTGATAAAAGATAGGGTTTTCATTTTGATTCAAATTAATTAAGAGATAAAGACAATAAAAACAAATCGAATCAATACATATCGTACACACATCGAACTAACTAAATATAAAAAAGTGTTTGCAATGCACCGTATAGACTACGCATTTGTGCTTTGAGCTACGCTCGAAACTCTGACTATGCTCTGGAAGCTCTCCAATTGAAGAGTCGCTTGCAAACGAAACTAATAAGACATCCCCGTGCACTACGTTTCAAGAAACCCCAATCCACACCTCTGTTGTTGATTCAACTTCCTCATAACAGAAGTCTCAAACGAAACAATCAACATCATTCTAATATTGAACATGTGTTTTTCCACAACACTTCGATATGACTCAGCATGATTTTCAAAATAAATTAATATTTTCTGATTTCAATGATACCGGACATTCTACGTAAAAATCAGGATGATACAAGTGAAGAAAAATTATTCTAGGTTCAGAGCGATTTTCTTGTCCGAATATGTTTTAAAAAATATTACAAAAAATTTAATATAATGTTTTATGAAAAGTTATCCGTCGTTTATTAAAATTACATTCCCATTATTTGTCGAGATAACAAGAAAATATGGAAACCCGAAAAGTACTTTTCTTTGAATGTACGGAGATATTTCAGAAACTAAAACAACATCTAAGATGAAAGGTCAAGTCTAAGATGTTCTTAAAATAAGAAATTTGTAGATTTTTTTATTTCGTCTCTGCGGTTAATTTTTAGTGTAACACATGTTAAATTGTGTAATTGAAGAAATGCGGGACCTGAATGATTTTAAGTTTTTGTAAACTTTTTTAGACGAAATAAAGCGACGAAAACCAAAATGCAAAAGCTTTTTTAGACGAAACTTGTTTGGAGGAAATTAGCTATAAAAAAATAGGAATCCGATTTCTGAAATCGATGAAAATGTGTTCCTAAATTCTTTTCGAGACAATTCCGATAATGCCTCAATCAATTTTCAACATTGACGGACGCGATTCAAAATGTAAGAATAATAAATAAATAAATAAATAAATAAATTTATTGTCAAAAAACAGTACAGACTGCGTATGACCACGTGGAGGACAATAAACTAATTTACTCTCCGGAAGCAAGCAAGGGACCATCCCATCAATTCCGATCAAGGGCCCTAAGGCAGAGGCGGATTCAAAAATTTCAGCAAAAGTTCCTAGATAAGATAAAAAGTTAGCTGCGAGTTATAATACATATATAATGTCAATATGTTTGTAATTTAACGCAAATATGTTTGTAAATTTACATATAAAAGTTATTATCGAACTATAGATTATTCTGAGTATAGTGTTTAAAAATCATAAGAGTTGAAAAAACACTAAATTCATGATTTATTGTTACAATAAACACGCCCCTAGACAAAGCCTAGAGAACCTGTATAAGAAATCCGCCTCTACCCGATATATGTGACGAGACCCCGGCCATCTGGCCAGCTCTTCCACCTAACCACTTACATGTATAAACAATACATAGAATAATAAACAGGAAACAATACAATAAACCTTCTACAATTAAAATGACATATCAAATAATTAAAATTACAAATATTATAAGGTATAAATATAAAAACTTGGATTGCTATTGAAATAATAAATACAAACACATTTTGATACAATGACAAACAGAGCTACGCAAATACATTACTACCACCAAATAACAAATTCTATTTTTAATCCTAATAATATTTTGATCCATATTTGTATAAAATATTCTTCATGGGAAACAAACAATACTTTTCCAATAAAAGACAATCTAGAAAATAAGTAATAAAAATGAAAACTAAAATAATACTTTTTAAAAGTAATATTTAAGAATTGATATAAAAAGAAAATGTGGCTTACCCCACACAAGTCATAATTGACATCATTTTACAGATTGCAAATTTGACATTAATTTTTTAAAATTTAAGTGCACATTTTTCTTTCATATGACCATTGAAAGATACTTCTCAAATGTTCATGTCATTTTATATTTGTCAGTTAAAACAGCAAATTATTTTTTTAAATCGTAAAGTACGATATTTGAGCAGAGGAAGATAATTATAAGCTAAGGTCCGCAGATAGCTGCATTATATATTCCAAACCTGGCAATATCACTCAAGGTTGAAGTTGGCTTGGTCTAGAGAGATAGCGTACTCGAGGACGGCCTAACAAGACAGGCGGTAGAACGACGTGTTCAGTGTCAACGCGTTGGTCACAGCAGGGTAAAGAGAATTTAACGAGTTCTGTTGGTGATGGAGGCATTGGGGAAGAGTCGCAAGGGATTCTACAAGAGAAACGTCTTCGGAAATATCTACACGTCCTCAGATCCCGAAAATGTTTACATACTCGACAGAAAAATGTAAGATATTTATAATCCTTGTTAAAATAATTTAATTAATAAATATTCATCGAGTGACGTAATAAAAAAGTAAATATAAGTTAGTAACAAGAGTTTAAGGGTGAAATGGAGTTAACAATAAGCACATTTAAATTATTTTTCAATTATTTGAAAACATTTCTTTATTTCTTCATTCGTTTAATATGTCAAGGCGACGTTCAGTCCACAAGACCTGCTCTTCTACATAACCGTGACTTGGTTGAGAGAATTGGGAAGGAGACACTTTTGGTTGCCGGGGAACTTGCATACCGTACGCACATTTCAGCTGGAGGGAAAGCCCAGCTGGAAACGTCACCTAGTTCGACCGTGAATTTTCACGTTATACTTTTTTATTGTAGCCCTGATGATGATATAAACGTTGGCAAGTTCTAACTATTCCTGAACAGGCCCCGAAGGTTCCCAAGGGGTTCGCGGAAGGTAGAGCTCCCCAATCACTTGACCTCGGAACTAGGAGGAGATGTGGTTAGCCCCTAATAGACCCTGGTACTCATTTTACAGCAGGCTGAGTAGGCCTGAAGTCAGTCTGGATGTTAAGGTGTAATGAAAAATTCCCACCTCACAGGGGACGTAGAATAGAAGTTTGAAGAGAATTTTTTTTAATTATTCCCAAGAAATTGCGGTTGTACTACGAAATTCGTTTCGTATGACCTGTCAGAGGTTCTAAAGGGCGCTTATTTTTCAGTCAAACTTTATTTTCACAGTCTTTTTTTTTTAATTAAAGAAGGAAATAAAAGTGCCATATAATATGATAAAATCTATTTTAAAAGAGAGAAAATTTATCTGATTTATTAGATGAACATTCAATTGGATATGAAGCAAGGGACGGATCCTTGTTTCAATCAAGGATCCAAAGACTGACGTATTGAACATTTCTGCACCCGAAGGAACGATCATCACATGCTGCTTCTTATAATATCTACAGTTCAAAATGTAACATTATAAAATTTTATACTCAAACTAATAAATAATACTTGACAAATGCGTTGTGATATCAATTATTTAAAAATTCCGAAAATATTGCTCATAAATCGTAACTATTAAAATCAGTCACAATCCGTGATTTGTATATAATAATTTAATTAGATGGTAACTGCCACCCCTACGCCCGAATCTAGTAGACCTTTATATCAATCAACGCGAAGGAAAACAGGAGGAAATACCGGGAAATACAGGATGAATTTTATATTAATGTATGATAAGGTTTTAGTTTATGTTAAGTAAATAAATAAATAAATTTTATTGTCAAATTCATAAATTTTATAGATGGTCATGTTTCATGTTGACTTAAGACTTGTTATGGGCGAATATACATACATACATATATAT
>NNCF01142373.1:137638-151900 GCA_002313205.1 Laupala kohalensis
ACAATACAAATTTTATAAATATTACCTTTAAATAAAATACATCAAATAAACAATTAACATTCTGGTATTATTAATCACAATCAGAATTATTTATTAATTTTGTTAACCTGGTATTATTCATAACAATAACATTTATAACTAATAACAATTAATAATCGGGTGACAATTAACTCTTACTAAGTAAGCCATTTATCAACTTCAATTTTATCTGTTGCTATAGGCCACTTAGATCCGCCACTGACTCTGAGATGGTCATGTGAAAAATCTATTAAAACTGTGTTGATTTGAAGTGGAATGTTACCGCTTCGTCGCAATATATGTAAATCCCTTTTATCCCCATTATATCGCGAACGAATTGTCATAGCGAAGGATGGGAGACAGGCGCCAGACACTTGGCAGAAGAGTTCAAATGAGGAGAGCATTCGCGGAATAAGCATGAGTCAGAACTCGTGTAAACAGTGGCGCGTGTGTGGATGGATGACCTTGGCTCCTCCACCTGATAATTTGCCGGGTCATGCGGCGGCGCGGCACTCGAGGTGCTTGCTCCCTCGACTGCTACCCCCCACTCTACAGCCCCTCAGACGGCCGGGTGGGAGCACCTCACTGACCCCTAGACCAGGGGTGCCCAATACTCTCATCTTGTTATCCGTAGCTCTAGGGATGACTTGTTATCTGTAGCTCTTCTTGTCTTTGTGTATGCGATCGTTTTTATAAAATGTTCAGAATTAGCTTCAAATGTTGGCGTGTTAGTTTTGCCATAATGCTACCAAACCTTTTCCTCCCATAATCTACTCCACGGTAAAACTCGTAAGGTGCGACTAGACCTCCAAGTTAGTCAAATCACTCAGAACTATAATTGATCTCTTTACTTTTTGTTGTAACAGAACGTGGTGAATTCTAATAAAGTAAAATTATAATTTAATTTGAATCTATCAGTTAATAGGATATTCTAAACAATATTCAGGAACTCGCTTGACTCGTTTGAGATCCACAAGAGCATGTAATAACATGGCGGCCGACCGCAACGGATTTGTGATTTATACATCTCACCTCGAAAAAAGTGAAATATCTTTTGTAATGTGCAGTTACATATAGACAAAAATGATGTAAAAAATTTACTACAACCACATAAAATTTACTACAAATCAAAATAAGCTCCAATCACTTTTGTGATTTATAATTTTACCGATTTAAAAAAAAAAGTGATTTCTTCATACGACGCAATGAATTGCGTCATCAATTATAATTGAAATTATTTCACTTAAATGGCCGGTGTGATGTGTTTTTCATGTTGAAATCACAATAAGTACATGTTACTCCGTTTGTTTACGCCGATTTAAAATATTTTAGTGATTTGAAATCGTCGAAAAGGATTCGTGATATAGTTCTCGACATTCATACTTCTCATATAAAAAATAAATTAAATTTAAATAGCCATAACAGTATAACACTTCTGTTCTATCGATTCCTGGAAATTGAATTTTTATTCGTGCAATCATAGTTAACCGTAACACCGCATACAATATCGGGCACTAGATCGATCTTCCAATTTCTTTCTCGTCTTCTCCGCCATCCCTTGCAAAGAGCCGCGAATGATATTTAAAAATTATAATATTCTGAATCTCACTTTTCTTTCTTCACTCATACTGCCCTAGCGTTCCGTCACTGAAGAAGTGTACAAAGTACATAGGTAAATTATGGTTATATTTTCTTTACTACAACACTATGCTCTAACTATTCTAATCTAAACTCTCTAAAAAATTCTGTTCCATTCATCACTATTTTTTCCCCCTCGATGTCGTAGAATGAGACCGCAGCCGAGTAGTGGCGTCTCATTTACCTCTCCTTCCCAAACACTGTTTATCTAAATCCCTTCCACGCGCTTCATTCACAACGTCTTGTTATCTCCAAATTCCACATTACAGCCTCCTCATTTCCTCCTCCGCCATCAACACCCTCTTCTTCTTCTTCCTTTTCAACCGTCGCATGCCCTATCAATTCTCACCTATTCCTCAAACCCTTCACGTAACAATTTTCTTCGCATGACCTGTCACTTCTCACCCTTCCATTTCCATCCCCGCTCCTTCTCCTCCTCGTCGCTGACTCCAGCGCGGTGCATGAGCGCTTCCACGCGCAGTGGCTTCCGCGCGACGACGGCGATCGCACACGCGCATTCACACGCACGCGACTCGGTCAACGAGGGTCCCGTCGGACGCCGAGCGTGACTGCCGAAAAAAGTGAAGATCGGGTCACCTTGCTTTCCCCCCCCACCCACCCTCATCAACCGTCCTGCCACCACCGCCGTCGCCGTCATTTCTCCCGACGAAAATCCTCCAGTGAAAGTTCTACTCGAAGGAGTTAGTTGCCCTCCGTTCTTGAACGTGGGTGAAAGGCGTTCTTGGAGAAGACACGCGGTGCGACGGCGCAGACGAGAAGAACCAGCCTTCATTCACGTACCGTCCGTCGTCTGCTGCTGAAGCTGAGGCCGCAGCGTCGTCCCAGAAGAGGAGATCCTCCTTGCGCCGGCGCCGCGTGGGAACAAGCGGTGTCTCAAGAAGAAGAGGAGGAGGAGGGGTCGATCGCCGGCGCGCAGAGAGTGCAGGTCAGGAACGAACTGGCGGCAGCGGTCGCTTCTGCGGAATAACTCGCTTCCACTCATTCAAGGAATGGTCCTTCAGTTCTAGGTCACATATCGAGTTCGGGTTGTTTTTAATTCAGTGCTGCTTAGTGATCACATGTCTGTTCAACTGAAATTGGTTTGTATGTCATTCATTTCCATTTTGTGTTTTTGTTTCTTCTCGTACACCAATATTTTGTTTTGTGAACGATCTGTGGATTCCATGGAAAACATTTTACAATCAGTATCGTTCGTCATCAATACGTACGATGTTTGCTCCGTAATTGTCAAAACAAATAATTATTCGACAATACTTAATTTTGTATGATTATTTGATAATAACACTCATACTGCATTCTACTAAGATACAGAATAAGAAATGTTGGTATTGACGACTTTACAACGGTTTGATTCTAGATAATGCTCTTCATTCATACCTCCAATTTATTTAATACATTATGATTTATATGAGGAAAATATATGAAAACCTTGCTAACGTTCAAATAATTAAGCAATGCAGTTTAATTTCCTAGCGGAAAAATATCGAGTGAACGAACGTCATCAGTTTGTGAGTGAAAGAGGAGTTGGTTTTTGGCAGATGCTGTCCTCATTATCATCACGTGAGGTTCACCGTGTAATTGGCAACTCAGTGAGAAATTCCTCATAAATACGGTGAATCAATACATCATCATAAATGCTAAGCATAGTGGCAATACTCGTTTGGAACACAGTATATTCTGATGTTCCAGTAATCAAATTAAAATTTAAACATGGGACATTGATAATTAAATGTAAAATCATTAAATGGTATATAGTATTTGAAATTCAGTATTTCTACTGTGACGGGTAAATTAATGAGGTATATTTGCGTAGACAGAATATATCAGCATACAAAAGTAGTTACGGGAGAAAGTTATTTCGTAATCATAAACGTGGGACTCTTAACCTAATACGTAAGAAACGACATAATGTTTGTTACCTTAACGATGTATCATTACATTAACTGATCTATATTTTTTTTCTCTCATAGTGAATAATTTGTTTCTTAATTTTTGGAAAATAATATAATTTATTGCGTACTATAACAATAGGGATCTCGGTAAAATTACATTTTAATACAAATTAGATGTTTATTATTTTGCTGTTGATTGAAGTAAGTCAAAACTGTCCTTATTTAAGAAACAAACTTAGTGAGGTTTCTGACGTTGTTAAACCGTACTTATTCAGTAACAATATCGAGAAAGCAAGTTGGTTGTCGTACCAACAAGGCAATAAAAGGGTATGATCTTCAGGCAATGTTTTTTGCTTTGAAATATGTGAAATCATTTTACCCGAGTTTTTTACTTAACAATGCTGTCCAAACCTCTACTTGCCTCAGCTTCACTTTTTTGCTGTTGTAAAGGAAATATCGAGGGAATATATAAGCATAGTTTTTGTTTTTCTGATTTATATTATTAACAAGTTTAATAATATTTTATTTAAACGGAGATATCGAGTGGAAAATGAGGAAATGAGGATAGAACGTGTGAAAACAACCAACAAATTTGATACCGATGCAATTAAAATATGTAATGTCTCCATGGTGAGTAGGGAATTCTTGATTCTTAGTATTTAAGAAATACTGTTATTGGTTCTCAGAAGAGGTTAAGGAAAATGAAATGAGAAAAACGTCGGAAAATAGCTCAACTTTGGTAGATGCATCTAGATTTTCCAAATAACACGTTTTAAGTCACGAAGCAAAGTCTTTCATTTAGTCATTTTGAAATTTGTACTGCACATCAACTTGCAGAAGACATGAAGAGCAAAAGTATAGAAGAAAATTTTTTTTTACCAATCCATTTGATTTTGGGTCAACTTAAATTTTTTTATTTTTTCCTCGATTTGCCTGAAATATGTGAATTTTCTGGAATAGTTACACTTATGTGAATAAGAATGACGGAAGATCTGATGGCATAAGTGATATATGCGAACACATTCGTCACAGGAGATGGGTTTGCGTGCCACGAAAGATGTGGATCTGTGTGAAAGTGGTTTCGTATTCCATTCATCTAATTACTCATCTCTCAATCTACCATCATCGTCTTGATCTAAGATTGGAGTCGTCAGAGACATGCAGCCTTAAAGAAGCAAATGGTGAACCCCACGTGTCATCTTTATATTCAAGATATACGAGAGGGGAATTATTACATCGTCAAGGGAGTTTTTTTTAATAATTTTTTGCAGTATTACAGAGGAAATGTTATAGGAGGGGTGGATGTTACCATACGTAACAGCAACAGGTGAGGGAGGAAGAAATCGGATTTTCAATTACATAACCTCAATAAAAAAAATCTTACCACAGATTTGTGCCTGCTTTGCTCAAACGACGTGGTATTTACGATACAAGATGGGACGTATACATTCAGAATAAAGTAGTATAGGCAGAATTTACAGAATTCATTCACCTAAAAATGAGAATGCGACAAACAATGACAACTAGATACTGGAAAGTACCACTACATCCAGTATGAAGAATAATATGAAGAATTGGAGAATAACATACTACAGGTAGAGAGACATCCATAAATGAAGGATAGAGAAACCAAACCAAAAGAGAGGGGGGGGGAGGGAACGTAACCCCAGGTAATGGTCAGGGGGCCGAAAAACTGGGGATAGTCAAACAAAATAAAATGAAAAAAAAATTATCCCTGTTCAAGTTGTAATAATAGGGAATTGAAATAGTTTATTAATCGTATATTTTTGTTAATCGCAATATTTACGACACAAATGCACGGACAAGATTATTAAACCATGATTCGCCAACGATCTGGCCTTCGTATAGCAAGTAATCATTACAACCACATCTGGATGTCCCGAAAAAAGAAGAAAACAACCGGATCGATGGAAGCTTACTTGTGAATGCCGGGCGCGTACCCTGTAACGTCGTGGGAGCGCGCCTCGTCGTCCCGAGTCCGTGATCCTCACATACGCGGACAATGCGGAGTTGACGTGTGCGGTCATTCACTCGTGGTTGCTGGCAGCGCGGCGCCTCTCGCGTCGTCTTCCTGCACGCGGCAAGAAGCTCAGTCCTCTTCGTCCTCCTGCCGCACCCGTGCGGCCCCTGCTGCTTCCACACGCCCAACAGGTTTGTTGCCAGGAAAGGTGCGAGTTCGTTCCCCGCGGGAGCGTTCCGACCGACACACGGAGTTGCTGGCGGATATGAAGATTTGCTTCCAATTGACCTGGAACACAAAGCAGGAGCAGATGGAAGAGAACAAGATAGAAAAACAGAACAAGGAGTTTTATACCAATGGCAGGGTCGTAGCGAGTGTTTTGCTAAAGGGAGGGGGCAGAAAAGTTGAAATATGAATTCTTCTCTCAAAATTTACACAAAGAGCGAGTCAGAAACCGAACTATGTAAATATTTTTACATGCATTGAATAAGCAAAAAACGTCAAAATGAACCAAGTTTTGTATATCTTTTTATTTTCATGATTTTGCATCACCTCTGCGATCCAGAAAACGTGATATTCGGATTCAGCTTCCCCAAAAATGGAAAGAACCAGTGAGAACTAATTATGTATTTTTATCTGCAAAAGTTATCGAAATGAACTAAATTTTCACCTTTTCTTTTCAAATTTTAACCATGTTGAGTCATCCGTAGGGGTCAACAAAGTTGAAATTCGGAATTAGCAACACCAGAAACCAAAATAACAACTCAGAAACCCAAGCACGTGTTTTTATATGCGTTTTAAAGCAAAAAATCTAAAAATGAGCTATTTTTTTATATTTTTCAAATTTTCATCATGTTCCGTCATCTCTAGGTGTTAACAAAGTGGAAACTCGGATTCAGGATCCTAATGTACATGAAGAAAAAACGAGAAACCTAACTCCGCATAATTTTTCTAGTTAAATCACCAAATGACTGGACTTTTAGACTATCTGTACAATCTAAATGTTTTATAATGCTACCTTAATCTATTTTATTCCTTCCATATATTTTCTTTAAATTTTCTATACGTTGTCTCAGTGCTTATAATATCATATCTAAATTTGGTTATAGTGTTTAGTCTAGTTTCCTCTGTTTAGTTTATATCTAAGTTTAGTTTACTATCCTCTGTATTCATTGTATTCGTCTAATTTGTCCTCCACCTAATACAGCGTGCAGTCCCAGATCATATGATTTGTTTCCTGAACTAATTCATATTTACAGTGTTCATCGTCAGTCAATCTAAATTTGTGTAAATACCTTCGAATTTCTGCCTCGGCTGGTCCGGGTCTAAACCACTATCTATGCTTTCTTCAAAATGTACGTAAGTACTAAAAATACATCATCCTTCCTCACCCGTGAAACCCTGTCTCACGTCACTTGAACTTTACCTTGGATTTTAGTCCTTCTCCTCTGATCCTCTGTCTCAATGCCTTTTTATTTGTCATGTTCTCTTAGCTCAGTATTATTCAGTTTCCATCCTTGCCACGAGATTGTGGGCGCTGTCTGTCTATTCCAGTATTTATTACATGGCTTACATAAAACAAATCCGTTCGCTATCGCTTTCCGAAATTCTTGAAAAATCTTTTTATTATGTACGAGATTGGACCAGTTCTTCTCAGTATAAACTTCAGCCCGCTTTAGAAAAGCCATAATCCGTCCACGCTCCTCATTACTGAATCTGCAGTCGTAAATGATAAGTATGTAAAACGCGTTTGTTTGTCGTAGGGGCGCGATGGCGGACAACCCGTGCTTCGACGCGGGGGATGACACCGCCGCCGCCGCCTCCACCCCCACCGCGGGGCCGCCGCCCCCGAGCGCCCAACCGCCCCCGCACACTTCGTCCAAGGCCCTCGCCGCCCTTCGCCGCTTGCTGAAGAGAGTGACCGTGGAGCCCATCGTGATGGCGTACTACGTCACAGCCGCCCTCACGGCGCTGGGGGTGCAGAACATGTTGCTGTACAAGGCGTGTTGGCCGCAGGGGGAGCCGGCGGGGGGTGACAACGTGACTTGCGACGGAGAGCGCGAGGCGCAGAGGGTGGTGGCGGATATCAACGCGTGGAAGCCCTTCGTCATGCATTCGCTGCCAGTGCTGTGTCTGGGCTTCGCGGGATCTTGGAGCGACCGTCATGGAGGTCGCCGGAAACCCCTCATGATTCTGCCTTTGGTACGCCTGAAGCAAAGCGCTAAGGGAGTGTGTATAAACTCTAGGGGGAGAGATTTTTTTATCGTTATGCTGCGTTACGGGGAGGTAGTAGGTTGTTGCTCTCGGTGTTACGTAACGCTTGATGTTATATAGGGAGCTGTTTTTACCTCTAAGTTTGTCACTGAAATCCTTGTAATCAATCGTTCAATAAGAACACATACATAAATGAGAAACGAAAAATTGAGTCAATATATAAAATGTCCTCGCATTTTCAAAGAAAGCAACTAAAACTTTTCTCAACGGAGAGGGAGGGAGGTAGAGCTACCTATTGGAAGGGGGTAGAGGCGAGCTAGGGGAGGGGGAGGGTAAAAATGATTTTTTTTTTTTGCATTACTCAATTTATGGGCGGCCCCAAAGATTAGAGTGAAGAATGTTCGCTTCGAATCGATCATTCTCAACAAACAACGGCAGCAAGAACTAGTAGTTCGCGTTTCGCCGCACGTGGAGTGACGATCAGTGTTAGCGTCTTGTTTTATATTATTTGAAAGGGCCTAATATCAAGATATCGCTTGCGATTCTGCCTTTGGTACGTGTGCGCGAGAAAAGGGAATAGTTGAGAAAGAACTTCCAGTAACGCTGTATGCAAAACTTATCAGCGAATGAGTTAACTGGAATGTATTATACTGAACAACACTTCCTCAAAATAACTTTTAGGGAAATTAATTTTAAAAAATTTCAGAATAAAAAATTTGGAGAAAATTATTCCAAATAATAATACTATTTTAACATTCAACTGAGAGGAGTGTCTACCTTTTGGAAGCTGCGTGAACCCACTTTAACCGAGCATTCTAATAACTCAAAAAATAACTAAAAGGATCTTCTTAACATACTCCTATAATTATAATAAAAACATAACTTTTCGAGATAACCAGAAAAAAGAAATAATTGACTTGGGACCTTATTTGGTATTCATATGACTACTTGTCTGATTTAACTTTTAAAACATGCAATTAACTTTGAACCGTTAACTTTAACTTCTGTTAAATTGTCAACAACAAACTTACGCTCGAGACTTTCAACTTCAAAAAGAGTAACAATTAACGAAGTTAAATTTAAGATTCGCCCATATCTGATTACAATGCATAATTATCACATATACCGTCACAATTTCACACTAAGGCCAAATTCTATTTCGCTCAATTTTCATTTTCCCATTTTCCGCAATCTACATTTTCGAATTTCCCTCAATTACACCATTTTTTTCTCAGAACATTGTACAGTACAGAAGAGGGGTTCAACTATATATGACAACTTAATATCTTCTATCTTATTTAATCAGACATTAGAATCTGCAACAATAAAAATGAAATTATAGATTCAAGGATTATTTTCACCCAACTTCGGTCAGACTTCCCTGTCTTTCTCATTTTTTAATTTCTTCACAGTTTCCATCCACAACAAACTTATGTTGGACCTTATATGGTATTAACTGAATAATGAAAAACTTACGACGTTTCGACTTGGATTTAAGCCGTCATCGGGTGATCTAATAATAACAAATTACAACAAGAAACATAACAACAGGACAATTGAACATGATATAAACATAAATATAAACACAAAATATGTTTACAAAAAAAGCAGAAACTACATAAACGCGTTATAATATTGTAGTGTATAAACCAGATAGCTTTTCAGTGTCTGTTCTCTTTTTGTAAACATATTTTGTGTTTATATTTATGTTCATATCATGTTCAATTGTCCTGTTGTTATGTTTCTAGTTATAATTTATTATTTGATCACATATTTTATACGTCCATCATAAGACCGTTGGTCTTAAATTATTTATTTGAAAAGAACTTCTGATAAATAACACACAACTCCTTAAAATGATTAGAGAAATTTTCCTAAAATTACGACTAACGAGATAGAAGAGTCTTCCCAATATCACAACAATTCTCGTTTTAAGGTTGGCAGCCTGGTGGTGGACGCGTGTCTGCTGTTGAACGCCGTGTGGTGGGAACTCCCTCCCCTCGCCACCGCCCTCGCAGACGCCTTGCCCTACGGTCTCTCCGGGGGCCAAGGCGTCCTCAACATCGGCGTCATGGGTTACATCGCCGACGTCACCTCTCACGAAGCGCGTACGGCGCGTCTCGGAGTCGTCATGGCCTTCGTGTTCTTGGGCTCTCCCGTAGGGCTGGCTCTAGGAGGTGCTCTCAGTGAGACCGTGGGATTGGCGGGGCTCTTCGCCGTGTGCGCTGCGGTCAACGGAGCTGCTCTGCTCTACGCCGTCTTCTGTGTGCGAGAGACGGGTACATATCGGTACGCAGAGCTACTTTCCTTTTATCTATGCACGTAATTCTCGTTTACGGTAACAAAGGACCACTAGTAAAGCCACTTCTACGTGAGTTCACTCATCAGACACACTGTAAAATAGTTTTTGGGGAACAGCGTCTAGATTGAATCTACTTTACCGCATCCGAGTATTACAAGCCACTATACCAACTGATAGAAGTGAAAAGTGACAAATTTTTCAGACCCCGCCGAGAATCGAACCCGGGATTTTCCGAAACAAGCGGGTGCGCTAGCCCTGAGCTATCGAAAAGGCGTGCTGCTATCTCTCTTATTATCACGAATCGAAATATGCAAAACAGAATCGACAATATTCAGACCATTTCCCCCCATTTTTAAAACATTTCTTTTAGCCACTATTAGTGACTACTCCGTTTAAAAACGAAAACTGATTTTGAGATCTTTATGAATTGACCCCAAAAGAGTCTATTCGCGATTCTAAGTCTTTGCGATAATATTCTGCGATCGAAACGAGAACAAAACGAAACGCGAGAATTCTGTTAGAATATATTTGCAAAAGAGTCTTCTTTTTGGACATCCCATTCCAACTTCATTCCACCCCGCGCCCCACTTCTCGTTTCAAAGCATCAACATTTTGAAAAATGACAATAAACACGTAAAAAGTATATTACATTCTTCGAACACATTTTCACACCACGTTTCCGTACATATATTTCGTAAGAAAAAATTGCTTTAAATGTTTAATATCTTAACAATGTTTAACAGTTTACAATATAGTAAATTAGCAACGTGTTCATTTTCGGTGGGTCGGATTAGTTTTAGTGAATTATACCAAGTTATTACTATTAATTTGACAAATCCATTAATTTTTCATGAATTATACGAAGGTATTGAGCAAGTGTTGTTAAATATAATTATTTATAATCTTCATCATGAATGTTTACTGCTACGAGTTCGCTCTAGTTGTTAAATAGTTTACTTGGAAAATTGAGAGGGGCACAATCCATTTTTTTAGATTATTTATTAAATTAACGGAATTTAGCACATGTCCTCTAAAATATTCGCAAACTCAATAGATTCAACATATCGTACCAGTTCTTCTAGAAGATTTTAGACTATTTCATCAAAGTTTGATAAAGATGTATCAAATGATATAGGTTTGCGTAGCGGATAAACTTTAAATCTTACAAACATTCCCCTTAATACATTCGAATAAGAAGATTACAGTTCCAAAGACCAGACCTATGTATCCTTATGTCTTTGTCACGCTGAATCCGAATTCAGAATTGCTCCATCTCCTCTAGTTTTTTAACCCGTATTTTCTGTGCTGAAGGGCGGTTTTTCGCGGTTCTTTAAAAAATAGTGTGATGGAGCAATTCTGAATGCGGATTCGGGTCCAGAACTTTAAAATACATAAGGATACATTGGCGTAGTCTTTAGAACATACCATTTGTGTGTGTGTGTCTATAATTGATTTTCAATGTATTACGTAGATGAAAAAGTTTTAAGAGTTTGAAGTAGATCGTTTACAACTCAAGAGCTATAAAACGCTTCTATCAATAATTTTTTCAGTAGAATGGAGAAGGTATTTTGGAATTTTGGTGTCTGTCAACCGGAAACATATCGCACTGTTTTGAAGTGCGGTTATGTTTCATTTTTTTCCTTGGTCATTATGTGTACTTGAAACTCATTATGTGCATTTGTAAACGCGAAATGTAGCTTAGTGCTATTGAAGCTTATCTACATGGAGCGATAGCAGATAGGAGTTGAGTGATACGCTATTGTTAGAATGTGGGTCAGTTAGCTGGGTTTACCAACAACCTGGCCCACGCGGAGGGGTTAGCAGGAGTAGTTAGAGTTATTGACACTAGGAGCAGTAGGATGTGGATACAAGGAGAAGGGTTCGCTTTTCAGTAATCACAGATAAATGAACTAGGACATTTACGTGAAAAGCTACATATTTTTTCAGGCTCCACCAGAAATTGAATCCGGGGTGACTTGGTGATGAGCAAGCACGCCATCACCTTAGCCGCTGTGGGACATACTATTTTGGCTAAACAATAATATGTGGCATTACGGATAAATATGAAAAATGTTCTTGTGAACCTATTCACTGTATAGTTCTTGGACGGTGTGTTAGGAAAGACACTGAAAAGTCATGTCGATAGCTCAAACACTCAAAGCAAAAATGATTAGGAGATCATGTACTGCTTATTTAGAAGCTCTTTCTCTTCCATGTCTCCTTGAAAACCGTATCTTACAACAATTCATAATTAAGGAACTTTAAAAAAGAGTGTCGAATTCCCTAACGCATTATGTCCTGTTTCGTGTATTTTCGGTCTTTTAGATGGGCTATCAGCAGAGATAATGGAGAAAGATACATAAAAAATCGATTGCTGAAAAGTCACTTAAAAGAGATTGGCCGCCCGGAAAACAATAATCTAATTTACAGTCAGCAACGAAGGTACAATTTCATGTCTTAGCGCACTTGTTGCAGAGATGAGAATACGTTTGTACCTTACCCCTCTCTGCTGAAAAACCTGGATACGTCCCGGTACAGAACGTTTGAAAAGAAAATGAACATGTCAGAGAGACAGACGCTGCGCAAGATAAGCGTGAGGTCAGAAAATCCGTATGCTTCAATTCAAGTTGGCAGGAAATAGAGGGAAATATCATAAAATTATGAATAATTGAATTAGAGATACAGGATATAAATTAATGATGAATACGAAGATAATGGTGCGTGGTAAAAGAGAATAACCTAGTATGAAGATTAGATAGAGAGAAAAGCATCCATACGCTATATCGGAAGAAGTAAGATCCAGAGAGGGATCGGAGTCGTATTCTGAGCCTTTGGAAAGAAAAGAAACCAATTGACATAAAGAACACAAGTATGAGCATCACGAGGAGATTTTTGAATCGATTAGTTTGGAGCGCAGCATTCTTCGGGTTGGAGCAAGGTAGATAAAATATATATGGATGCCTTAATATATAAGGATAAATCGCTTAAGAGGGGAGTTATGTAGTTCCGACGCATAATGTTAGTCAAATTTAATTATATTTTTTTGTGTATATTTAAAAATTACTGTGTATGTTTGTATAATGAATAAGGGTAACATGAAACTACAATCTAATTTATAAAAAAACTTATTTATTTAAAGAATTACACATATGTGATCTCGCTTGACTCCGTTCGTAATCAGCATTAGCATTGTATCCGTCTCCCCACGACGTAGGCAGCAACGGCAGACCGCACCTCAAGACAGGATCTACGAACAAGACACTGCAACGAGTTAAAAAGCTCTTCAGAATGCCAGGTGACCTCTAAACAATATTTGAAAGATTTGAAAAGAAATTCATTTTCGAAAATAATTACTTTATTAATAAGCACATATATTGCATCCCTTTACACAAATTTTAGAAATTTAAATTATCTGTCAACAGAATTACATAAAGAATGAAGTCAACTGAGATGGTATCTGAAGAAAAAATATAGAAATTATCAATAAGGATAGAAGTTTTCGGAAAACGATTTGAAGGAAAAAATACAAATCATTGGATATGTTTTAAGGCACAAGAATACCCGAGAAGACAGAGAAGAGAATCTTAGAAATTCTCGAAACAAATTATTGACAAAAAGGGTATGAAATATTACTCCCAAGTACAAAGATTTGCCGAAGCCGAAAATGGGAGTGGTCGCCGCTTTCTCGTTCTGCGAGACAAGAAGGAAGAAGTATTCATTTTCACCATCCGCTGCGAGAAAGCAAAATTTGGTGGGTGAGGAACCAACTCCATCACGTCAAATGGACATGTGATTTCAAACCACGCCGAACGTCACACACGTGTAGCTTGCGTCACAACTCATTTGTTTGAACAAGAGAAATCTAAAATGCGGAAGAATTATGAACACAATACATTCACTATATCGATAGATAATAAATACCCGGATATTTCAAACTTACTGTAAATACAAATACCCCGTTAAAAAACGAAAAATTTTAGGAAAAACAATAATAATATTTTCCATCAAAAAATGACAAATATGATTCTTGGAGAGTAACCATTACAGTAGTGCTATTATGGTGTACATTTGTGAGAAAATTGTGACTCAGTAAGTCCAACGTTAATTTCTGAAGCAAAAAGTACACGACTGTTAGCGAAATCTATAATTCATACTAATATATAATTGCGTAACGCGAAAGCGAGTCTGTCTGTTTG
>NNCF01142403.1:0-12236 GCA_002313205.1 Laupala kohalensis
CGAAAAAATAAAATAATTAGAAAGATTAAACTGAAAAACAGAGAGAGCTCATTCACAACCGCAGCTAACGCCAGGAGCAGGCTAGTTCATTTAAGAATACAGCTAATAGAGTATGTAGTTTAAAAGCACACTTCGTTTATTGACAGGATATCAAGTACTGCATCCAAAGTTTCTTGTGGTGGAATTGAAGTGATGTGTAGAGCGGTGAAGCCAGCCACCGCAAATTGTGATCTCAGAATTACTTTAAACCGTTCAATAATTTTTAATCGACACAAATACGATTTCATTTTCTATTAAATTGTTCCCTGCCAGCTAATTAAACAGTAATTTCATTACTAAGTACATATTCCCTATCATTGTATTTAGTTTTATCAGAGAAAAATACTAGATTGAACCCTTGCTTTATATCCAGTTATGTACATAGTATTAATATGAATTATTTGTTTGTTACTGGATATTTCAATACTATGTATTGTGTTTTCGAGCTTTGTGTTTTAAATGTTCTTGGTTTTACTTGTATTTTGTAATTATTTTGTATCTCTGGATTTTATTACTTGTTTTAGCGTGATCTTTTTACTGTTACTACAAATGATTTCTTTTTATTTGAGGCAGAATACAGAAATAAACCAAAATAATAAAAATAACATATCTTAATTATAATTTCGCGTATAGGTCTTGAATTAAACTCAATTATTACTTGCCAACGTTTCGACACCTATCGTGTCTTCATCAGGGCTATATATTTAACAAACAACAAAGAAACATTTACGGTTAATATACACATCCGTCTATATACAATCTAATTCTACAATCATCTATCATTTTGTACATACTTTATAATACTCCATACATTTTACACCGAAACACTAGATTACCATCACAACAGCCACTCATCACCTCTAATATTTAAACATACTCAGCCAACAACATCTGAGCAACTAACGCCCAACCGTCACAATTCAAATAACCCACACAGTCATACCAACTTAAACCAGTTATATCAAAACATACCAAAAATATGCATTCAAACAAAACACACATCAAAATTACATAATTAAATCCATCATTAAATTATAACTAAATAATATACCAAAAGTTTTTTTTACAAAGATATCCCAATACATTTTACAGATTAGTGTACAACTTGTTAGTTATTCTGATATAACTATTACATTTAAAAAAACAACAACAACAATTCAAGACCTATACGCGAAATTATAAAAAAGATATATGAAATTTGAGATCGAAAGAAAAATGGAACATAAAAACAATAAAAATAACGTATATTCATAATAGCGACGAACAATCACTTTGAAAATGTGAGGTGTTATACTCGTACGTTCAACCTTCAATACTCTGAAATCACATCAGACGATACTAGAATTAATTTCCAGTGTTTCTATTGAGTCGTTCTCCCTTCGTTCTCCCTTCGTTCTCCCTTCGTTCTCCCTTCGTTCTCCCTTCGTTCTCCCTTCGTTCTCCAATGGACGCAAAACATATTTTCCAACGCTTTCGTGGCGCAAAAAAATTGACTAAACCGATTCTGCATCACCAACGTCGCACGATTACATTCAATGGGAGATGAGATTCCGAGATATTTGGATGAGGTTCTTCTTCCATCTTTGGTGTAGATGTGACAGGAGATAACGTCTTAAAGTCGGGGTATATTGTTTAACATAACAGTTTGCACGTTTTACATAGCGATGACGACTTTCAAACCCATGTAACTAACTAAACGGTACCGTTTTTCAATGCACGTTCGCCCCATGTTCGGCCGTTATAGGGTATTCTGCTGTGTTAATCTCCGAACAAGAGATGAGATGGAATTGGAATGCAAATGCCAATCATTATGTCAATTAGAGCTTCTAATTAGTAGACCAGTTCGGATTGCCCACGAGTATTCAACATGAACCTGGAGTGTATTAAACAACCGGGAAAAACCTTCATTCGTGACGGTCAGCGTTGAGGTTCAAATTCTGAATCAACTGCTCCACATTCTCGTATGGTCGTTGTCTTGGAGAATGAAAATAGTTTCTACCAAGACACGTTAGTTTAATTAGAAATATACCTGATTCGACCAACTATTTCATGTGAAACGTGCACTATACTCGAAGACATGTTTCTTTGCTTCGAGAAAATTTAACTTAAAGAAAAAACATGAATGAAAACGCACTGTTTTATTAGTTTATTTTATATTAGTCACAGTAAATTATTTTAGTCTTCAACGTGGTCACTGACAGTTTGTAACTGCTCTCTTGACAATAAATTATTTATTTATTTATTTATTGTCAGTCTAACAGGTTTAATGTTGGTACAGAGCTTGTACTCAATGTAGCAAACTTCGTCGTCGTCCATAAGAGTAATAATATTTGTACCTCGCGTTACTTTGGTAGGAGATTCGGATTTCTGAAAACTTAAATGCATCGCTGACCTCGGACACCAATTCAATTCGCGTGTTCTTGTGGCGCTATTCTGTTCTTTCTGCATCGATCTTTTGAAACAAATATTACCTTGTGTATTAGTTTGTTGTATTTTTAACTTGTATTTCTTTACAACAAATAGTCTTTGCGAAGTATGAGAAAAAATGCGACAAATACAACGACTATGTTTAAAGAGTTTTACCGGGGGATATGGATCAATGTGTACGAATGGACTGGAAGTATTAAATGGTATTCTGCCGTTGGATTTGTATATACACAATATTAACTTGAGGAAGAGAATTAGGAAAGGCGAGACAATATATATTAATGGAAAGCAGTTGAAGGGGTCACCAAAAGAGCAGATGAGAAAGGTAACTGAAGAATTAATTCAAGGTTGGCAGATACGGTCGAATAAGAGTATTAATGGAAGGGTAACGTATAGCTATATACCAGAGCTAAACTTCACACAGAAGAATAGAAAATGGTTCATTTTAAACCCACATGTCATCGAATTCACAGCACAACTTGGTAATTTCAAGTCCTGTTTCAGGAGAATTGGCAGAGACGACAAGGCGGAATGCAAACATGGAAAGGGAGAGTAGACAGCGGGGCATGTATTTTGGAATTGCGAACTATATGGTAAAGAAACAGGAGAATATATATGGCATATGAAGGAGAAATGAATATGGAATGGAAAAGAGAAGAAAGAGTTGATAAACAACAAGGAAAAGTATGAAAAATATAAGGAATATGTGACGCAAACAAGAATGATCAAGGATATAATAAATAAGGAAGATTGAGGAAAGAGACATCAAAATGCTAGACAGCCAAAAGTGAGACATACAAACACGAGGAGAAACAGGACTTGACAGATGACAATGGACGTGATGTGAAAATTGATAAATAATTATAACATATGAGTTAAAGAAACCTTGCAATGACTTTGTTGAAGGCAGGGTGGTCAAATGTAAATGGACAACAACAAATAAATAAATAGCAACAAATAGTCGTTTTGTGACTACTATTTATGTGTATTTGGATATAAGTTGAATTCGTAGAAGTTGGCAATTCGTGTTGGGCAGCCATATTGCATAATTTTCGGCAAAGATACATGACTTGGAGTATATCAATCCCATATTGTATAAGTATTTCTTCCTTTGTGTGTCCAGGTAACTTCACGGTTGAAACAAAAGAATATTTCAATTTTATCGGGAAACTAAAACATTTTTAGAGCATTAGTGAGCCTTCAACACACATTTGAATTTGACACAACCAGTACCTATCTATTTTCCTTCCCCCAAAGCTGACTACATGCTTAAATCCAACAAAGAAGTCCAGAAATAGTGAAATTTCTAGCTAAATATATTCATACACTCACGGGTATGGTATCGTAGGAAAGACGTTTTTAACTCACTTCATTTAAAAATTATGTATTTGAAACTTGTATTAGTTACAAATATTCATTGAAAATCAAATTACATATTAATTTTTCTAATATTTACTTACATCAATATGTATGTTGTGTATTACCGACATTGTCTTCAACATTTGAAACTTCTAAAACGCAATCTGGCTGACAACATGGGTCACATTATGTCGTTTATTCGGAATCCTTTCAAAAATACACTTGAAACAAGACAAAAAAGTATTTCATCATCCACAAAAGTTGGAAAGAGCAATGATGATAGATAAATTATTTTGGGGATCAGGTCTATCGAGTATAATAAACTTTTCGTCCGTATGAACGAATAAGTTAATACGATATACTACCCCCGAAATTTTATAGTCAACCACATAGAGTTGTTGGGACCACTGTGCTTGGAGTTCCCAAGACATAGCGATATCTTTTGCGCCACAAAGAACTTGTTCAAATCGATTATAGTGTGATGTCAAAAGATAGAGAAAAAGTAAATATGAAGAAAGAAATATCAAGAATGCCTATAGAATAACATTTTTGCAGATATTTGGTGAGTATCTTACAAGTGGGTGAGATGAGGCGGTCGTTATTAGAACCTGCCGTGAGGTCGACTATTTGGGCAGACTCGAATTGAGAAACTACTTAGAACACCAGAAAAGAGTGAAAAAGGGTCTAGTATTCCCTAGTGATGAATTGAGACAGAGCAAGGAAATTTTACAAAATACACAACCGGTCTGAGATATGCTATTGTGGATTGGGGACAAACACTGGAACTGCGTATTATGGGTATATAATTTGTGTGATTAAGCGGGAAGATATTTGGAGACAGATATAATCAGACAGAATGAAATTACAGACACATAGAAATAATTTAGAATATTCAACGAATTTCGGTAGTGATTTTTGGAACTCTTAATAAAATTTACGTTGAATGAATGACAAGAACAAATTTTTTGTATTTATGAAGACGGTAAAAGCTTCACCAACGAACTGAAGAAAGAAGGTGAGTCTTAGATTCTGGAGAGTAGATAAGAAATTGGGTAGGTTTGGATACGAACAGAACTCCGCACGTAGGCCTAAGAAGATCATTGTACCAGATAGGGTTATTCCGACCAAATGGCCTCGCTAAAGGACGTCAAGGACAGGATCTTAGTATACCTGATATCCTCTAGGTTCGGGAAAAGCGAAACCATGTTACGATCTCTAATTTGAGCAAAAGCTCCTCACAAGCAAGCACGTACGTAGAGGTCTCCTCCCTCATGCCGCATCTGCTGCACATTGGATCTTGACTGACCCAAACTATGTGCAGCTGTCTCCGTCGGGTACTGGGGTCTGATAAAAGTCTTACAACTATCCTGATACGACTGCTACTTAAAATAAGTAGGGTCTTCTTGAATTTGTTGTTAAGTCCAGCGACTATCTCGCAGACCTGCCTAGCAAGAGTTTTTTCTTCTTCCAGGTGAGATGCTGCTGGTGTGCTCAGTTGGTGATCTACAGCCTCACTCTTCGTGGAGATACTCCAAAGAAGGGTTCAGGACCCATAAAGTGTCTGCCAGATCCCAGTTCTCCCAAATCGTCCGCCTATTCGCTTCGTTTGATTATGCTAGAGAGATGTGAAATAATTAATTGAGAGATAAATAGAATATATTGAAACTGTGAAAAATACTGCAAAAATTTGGAGACTTGGCTAAATATAAGAACTACTTTAATATAAGTATAATAAAAAAACAATGTTCAAATGCCCCGCGAGAATTCATAAGCTTGTGGGAGAACTAATGAGCACCAAGCAACAATGGATGATACCCTTTGGGTCAAATATTATTTAATGGCGTCACACGAATTGAATTACATACTTTTGTAAAGAGGCAACGTTGAGTAAACCTGGCCTGCTCCTTCATCTCACCCCAATGTTGGTAGAAATATTATTTAGGAAGCAGAGGTAGTGGATTCCCCACATCAAAATTGTTCGGAGAACGACAGGAAAAGCCCACTTACTAATCTCATCCAAGTCGGTGAAACGAGGGATCGAACTGTAACTCTCCCACTCTACAGTACTGAAGGAGAGAAGATGATACTTGTACGCCTTGGAACTCGGGTGAGGTAGAAAATCTGCCTGATAATATCATCGATATTATGGCAATATTTAATTAAATGAGAAGCATAAGATAGTAATATCAAACGTTCCCGTCATTCTGCCATAGCAGATTTCGCATGGCCAGCAGCCATTCTACCAGCAGCAGCCTTCGTATGGCCGAAACGACGATTGTTCTGTCCACTGAGACAAGCAAGGAAAAACCAAGTCCAGGAAAACAAATCATGTATTGACTTCGACCGTGGAAGTCTCTGTTTACATAAGGGAGTAAGTCCGAAACGTATCTGCAACTTGTGAGTTCTGCAATATTTACTAAATCAAACAAATCTCAAGTTTAATATTATATTTCCCTTTGAGAGAAAAGATACCTAAGTATTACTAGTTATTTATCACTGTTCATTATCAACAGAAGTATTCAAATATTTATGTTCATAATGTTTACTATGTTTTGATATAGTGACCGTCTAAACTTACTCTCTCATGCTATGAAATGAGTGAGAGAAAAATTTATAATAATGGATTCCCGCAGAGTAGGGATTCAACCTGCGGTCTAAAGTATGAAGCAAAGGACTTCCCTGAACTGAACAATCGAGGCTCAAACCCATAGGTATGTGTGTGAAAGAGTGAAGAGAAAACCATGAATATAATGAATTACTCTCGTTGTCACATTTCTTGTTCGGAATATTTTCCAGGTTAGTGTCGAGGAACTTGGGAGGGAGATACAGGTCGCTAAACTATTGCGGCCAATTGTCTGGAGAGTTTCCGAAAAATCAGATTAGTCAAGGCATGACGTTTCCTGTATTGCGATGTGTGATACGATGAATAAGAATTTGGCATTTGGCTATATTTGTTTTAAAGGATGGTCAAAATTGTTAGTCGTCTAATATATTTGTGAAGTGCTTTCTTGCGTTAAAATGCAATTTTATTTATTTATTTATTTCATATTAATTGAGTACTTTGTTTCGTTTCTCTTGTACTTAGTACACAAGAAAGTTTGCAGATGCAAAAACCTTTTTCTTTCGTTCTTCCCCGGTTTCATTCCTATTGGTAATTTACATGAGAAAATCAAAATTAGAGAGAGTAACGGAATATTATTGCGAGCGACTCTATGTTCTCCATAGTATTATTCGCGAATATTAAACGTGATTTATTTTCTCATCAGAAGAGGGAAAATCATGATATCATACATCAATTATGTTACCATGTGTAATACGTTTTGAAATTTTAAGTATAAAATTTAATCACTAGCTTGACCTCCCGGAATTTTCAAAGTTTATGCCTTCCCTTAATATTTTGCCTATTCACACATTATTTTGCCATTTGAAATTTGTTATTTTTAATATGAATTTCATCTTAGTCATACTCTGCTCTTACAATATTTTTCTGTCTTTTGCAATGTTAATGAGTCAATTGACATCAGTCATCCATTTCTATGTAATTTGTTTTTTTGCGAAATATTGTTATTATCACAAATATCATTGTGTGTACAATATGACAAACACGGATAATTTGAGATTTTAATTACAAACTTTAAAAAATAAAATGATTTTTAAATTTTTCTTCATTCTATTTTAAATTTCATTTTACGAAAAAATATTTTATTTGTTTTGATCATTTAATGTTTCCTTTGTCATTATGATATTTGTCAGTAATGCATTTTGTAATATACCTATTCTTTTACACCATTCTGGTGGATTAATGTGTACTAAACGACTGGGAATGTGTCTTCAAATACTATTTACCAGAGCATAGTTCAAAAGTACTCAAGTTTCCCACTCATATTCCAATAGACCCTGGACGTGTCTTACATTACACACGTTAGTCTTTGTCTAGATGAGCCGGGTAGGTCTGACTCAAATGAATTTACAAACGTTCAATTTGCGAGACTAGCGTACATGTGCACACACACACACATACTTGAGGGCATTCAAGCGAACGTTAATCAAATGTACCAAGTATGCAGAGGACATTTCGTCGAGTGGGACTAAAGGGAGGACGTGCGGAGTGGGGGCAGGCGAAGCGGCGTGCGTGATGCGCCACGGAGGAAGACTAAAAGGGGGAAGAGCTGACCGTTAATTGCCCTAATTGGTCAGAAGGTCGACTTCAGAGCCAGCGTCTTCGCGTCACATACACCCATGCTCCTAGACCAGTTGGTTGTGCTTACTCCAGTAGAAAGGAGAACACGAACTTCAGCTGTACTGGGAAGTCGAAACAGAAACTTTACGAACGTCTTCAATCAATGATATGGTGAAAATAATGTGGAGAGTTCAATTGTAACTTCCCTATTGGGAGAGTTATTTATGGGATTAATATAATAGGTTGCATTACTACCCCCGCATGTAGAGTGTCTCCCTATGAAATTCTGGAATAGAATAACCAGAACGACTGTGGTAGTAACGATTTTTGTACCAGATGTCTTTAATAGTAACCCAACCTGGCCCGGTATTTTTCCGGTTTTCCTTCGGATATAGGTGGATTTACATGTATACAAGAGGGAAAGTCTTTAATATTTTTGTTATTATTGATCTCGAGTTTTTACAGTATTCCATTGCTACGAATTATTTTTAAAGTAATGAATGGAAAACAGCAAGTATTTAATATATGAAAGCTGTCCCTGTCTTAGGACCCTTGATCGGAATTGATGAGATGTGGCTTGTTTCCGAAGAGTAAATAAGTTTGTTTCTTTCCAAGTGTTCATACTCAGTTTGCAACTCCTTTTGATTTATAATTATTATATATATTTATAATAATGACAAAAATATTATTTATTTATCAAACAAATTAGAAAAAAAGAAAGGTGCATAAATTCGTCGGTGATTAAATTCGTTCATAATATATCGTTTTTTTAGTGGCACATTTTCGAGGTAAAACTTTATATGGACAAAAAATTCTCATGCTTTTCAAGCTGTACGAGTATACAAAAATAAATATCAAAGTAACAATTAGCTACCTTTATATGCTTCTATAAACATATTGAATAATATATTCAGAAGATGTTTCAATTTCACTGGCGTGTCATGTAAATTGGAGCGATTGGGCGAGAAGTTGATAATTTCTTTTCAAGTGATTCTTCGCTCATATTTCGTCACTTCCATTTCGTATGCCTAATTTTTCAAATATTTGATACAAATTCGCATGTAGTATGACTTCTAACATGCTCTTGACGATGCCATATTCATTGTGTGACGACTGTATTTCGGCTGTAGTATATATCTTCACACATAAAAGCTCAAAAAATGAAAAGAGAAAAAAACTCGCATTTCCTTTTATTTTTTGTCCTCACTCACCCGTATCGTCATTCAAATAGGACGTTTATTTGAACGGAGATGTGGCCTCTTTACAACAAAACGTGATGGCAAGAACTAGAGACAACTTCGACACAGAGTCAATAATTTAATTCCGTCAGCATCGGAGTTTCCCACCTTAACCTGTGAGATGGCGCACGGGCTATCGGGTCTCTCCGAAAAGTGTGCAGTTGCGCCTCACCGTGTCGGGCCGCATTCCCCGCAAACGAGGCGTCGAGTGGCGGGGAGACGGGAAAGTCCGCGGCGGCGGTCGGAGTGTCTGGCCTCGCGCCCCAAATCATGTGTGGTTGAAGCCTCGCTACCCCGGTGGGATGACTGGCGGGGACGGCGGGGAAAGGAGCCGCTACGCCGCGAATCACGGCCGCAGAAAAACCGCGCGCTCTCGCAGCAGTCTGATCCTCCACTCTGTTTTCTGTCACTCGCCCAGAACAATACATCTCCCCTTCGGACGCAAAACGGAGTGTACACGTGTAAACACGTCGGAAACGGGGTACTGACGCCGCACCCGAAAAAGCAACTCGTTCGTACTGTCCGGGGACCGTCCCTATTGTGCAGCTATGACGGACAGCCATAACTTTGGCGCGGTGACGGGCGCAAAACACGTCGCCGACAGCATTGTTGCTGCAACGCAGAAACGGTCGGAAGGCGGGAAAAGAAGGTCGGGGGTGGGGATTCAGGGTGCGGGTTCTTACCGCCACTTCGACTACGGAATATCTCGGAAATCGTTCGATCATTACCAGTGGGAAGAAGCGAACGAAGCCTTCGAGTTGATACCGCCCTGATAAAGGAAAAATTACCTTCGCGTTTGAAAAGCGCGGAGAAGAATTCTTGGCAGTCTTGCAGAGTGGGGGCGGGGGTGAGGGCGGCGGCGGTAGGCGTTGCAACGGCGGTGGTGAGAGAGATGCGGCACTGGTGTGCACAGTGCGGCGTTTGCACAGACCGAGAGGAATTTCTCTGGTTTTCGTTGTCTGTTGGCGAAAGAATGTTCCTAGCAGGGAGGAATTTCTACGCGGCTAGTGCTGCTCTGGCCGTGCAGCGGCGTCGTGGTGCTGGCGGAATGCCCGCGTCGCGGGGACACATATATATATAAAGCAGGGTAAAAATCGGCGACATGTCGCGTCGCAGTCATGTCTTGCAGGAGGATGGAAAAAGGGGAAATAGTTCCGTATAGACCGGTACTAGCCTAGGGAATGCAGATTGAAGTGCGATAGTCGATGCACGTGAGACGGGGCGGCGTCTCGGAAAGAACGAAAGGAAACCATTCAAAGTAACTCATTTTCGATTACCGGGTCAACAGACAATGGATACAGCTCATAACGTTTTACTCATGAATCGCTCAAAAATGTACTGAATAATATTTTTCTTTACGATATTCTGCATAAATCAATTATATATTACCTATATGCATATTTTCTTTTTCTTCCATTTCCTCCGATTATGAGAGGTCACACGAAGACGTAGGTAAATTCTCACCAATTGCTCTTACCAATGTGATGTTCCACCAAAATGGTATTGATGAGAGAATCATTATCAGATTAATTAGATGAATGAAATGAAGGATGAACGTACTTTCACTTCTATCCAAGTCTTCGTAGAGTGCGAACCGAGAAGTTCATGTTCAGAGGTGTTTATGTCGCCAGGAATGACGAAGTTCATACACGGATATAACATACTACATCAAAATGTTAATGCTTTTCCTCCCATTCATACGGTCACAGGGGAAAAAAAGATTTGTGTATGACATTTCAGAAAAAAACAGTTCCTTCATTATCTCTTTATTTACAAGGATGTCGAAAAATTTATCACAGTATTACCAAATCCACAATCAAACCTCTATGATTTAAGCATAAAATCCCATCACAGAATAGTTCTCAGAGCTTATTTTCACATCGGAGGAATCAGAAATTATACCACTCTATTCTTAAATTGAGTACATTTTACGCCTTGGGTCAGTGACACAAATGGGGTCTATGCTTTACATTCTCCTGTTAACGATTTATTTTGCAGTTCAGCAAGGTACGTCCGCGACAGGCTAGTAGGACAAAGGGCATGTATTAGATGTATTGTGTTGGAACGTTGAAGGATTGACGAGGAAACTGACTCAGGGAAGTTTTCGTGAGTTCCTTGAAAAATTCTCTGTAATTGGATTACTTGAAACGTGGTGTAAAGATGGAGACTCGGTTAATTTAAATGGATATACTTCTTTTACGAAACATTTGAAAAGAAAAGGATCGCGTGGAAGAAACCCAGGTGGAGCCACAATTTATTGCAAGAATTCAACAAATTATAGTTTCCGAGAAATAAATATAAATTTGCAAAGTTCCATATGCGTTAAACTAGAATGCACGGGTATGGAGATATTAATTTTAATTATTTATAGACACCCACAACGATCCGTGTACCATAATAGTTCCTTTTATGACGAGTTAGACCATATATTAAATACGCTGAAAAATAGGAATCCCAATGCAGGACTTTTATTAATGGGAGATTTTAATTCAAGAATAGGTGAAAGAATACCAGTACTGCAAGAATGAACGAAAATCTTCATGTTAATAATAATAATACTGTAATTAGAAAAAGTAAACATAAAGTGAGCAATGGCGAGGGAAGCGAATTACTAGAGCTATGCTATTTACATAATTTAGATATTTTGAATGGTTCTTATGGGGATGACGCATGCGGAAATTTCACGTATATTAATAGAAATGGAGAGAGCGTAATTGATTATGGTTTGGCGTGTCCTAAAACTATACAGTGGAAAGATAAATTTCGTGTAGGTCAAAGAATAAAATCCTATCACATGCCACTTTGTTTAACCTTAAAATAGAAAAATAGTTTACAAGTACTACAACAATCAAACAGATTGTCACTAATTAAACGATTTAAATGGAGCTATGAGAAAAGGGTAGAAATTGCAGCGAACTTTGAAAGGAATCGCGGAAACTTGCACGCAGATATTCTAAATAGGTTGCAGTTTGGAGAGCTTAATGCCGCGACAG
>NNCF01142456.1:2256-16463 GCA_002313205.1 Laupala kohalensis
GGTGTGGAGATAGGAAGAGGAAATGGTGATGAGGTAGGAGCAGAGGGAGGTGGAGGAGATGAGGTAGAAGTAGAGGGAGGTGGAGGAGGAGATGAGGTACGTGCAGGAGGAGGTAATGGAGGAGGTGGATGATGTGAGGTCAGATGTGAAGCTAGGAGAGAACCGAAGTGCTGTTTCCCAGACGGTTTCAGGTGTAAACCGTGCTGGGTAAAGTCCTTGGCAGTCAGGTGTGGTTGCAAATCAAAAAATGTGATTTTTTTGTCTGCCAGGTGATGTTTTAGGTACTGAAAGAAAGTAAATGACGCAAAGGAATTTGAGAAAAATAGATGTGAGAAAATTTCGACGACACTTAACAAGAGCAATGAGGTATTGAGAAGATGGGGAGATAGAAGACAGAGTAGACAATATTCAATTAATAGTTTTAAGAGTGGCAGCAGATTGTGCAACCAAAATGAAGACACACAAACATGTGGTGGAAGGAAGAATTAGATATGTTGAAGAAAAAGAGTGAAAGTCAGAAGAAGATACCAGCGTGCGAAAAGACAGGGGAGGGAGACAACTACGGAACAAGAGGAACACAAGAAAGCACTTCGTGCATATAGCAAAAGTATTAAGGAATGTTAATCCGAAACATGGGAGGAATATCTGAAGAGTGTACGCAAAAGTATCTGGGGTGTACCGTACCTAATTGCGCGGGATAAAATGAAGCAGATATGGAGTACGTTGACAGATGGACAGCAGAACACTGATGGTTGGCGGGATTCGGCGCAAAAACTTTTGGATGTAATACTACCAAGGGATGGGAAGAAGGAAAGGGCGAGGGTGAATGTGGAGCAAAACAGAGCTGAAGAAATAACAGGAGGCGAACTGGATGTGATGGTCGAAACTCTAAGAAAATGGAAAAGCCCAGGTTTCGATGGAATCACCAATGAACTAATACAAGCAAGTTATCCCACCATAAGAAATGAATTAAAAGAGATATATAATGCATGTTTAAAACAAGGTAAACTTCCTCGAGCTTGGAAAATTGGAAAAATCAAGGTGTTCCACAAAGGAAGGAATAGGAAAATTGATGACTCGAACTCGTATCGTCCAATAAGTCTGTTACAATGTTTTGGGAAATTATTTGAGAAAATAATGATACAGCGGATAACAAATTGGGTGGAGACAAATAATGTTTTAGATGAGCACCAATATGGATTTTGCAGAGGACGCTCCACTGAAGATGCTTTACGAACACTTATATATGGATAGATGTTCGACAAGGGAAGTTAGAAATGACTTTTCCATGACATTAAGGGAGTGTTTAATGTAAAGTGGGAAAGTGCTTGAAAAGCTAAAAAACAAATCTCAATGGCCATCTTTATAACATATTTGCAAGCTATTTTGAAGACTGAACGTCGTTTATAGGAGTAGGAGATGAAAAATTTTATGGGACATGGACAAAGGATGCCTCCAAGGGACTCATGGACGTCCGCTATTTTGGAATTAACTATCTCCTAGGAAGAGTACGGGGAAACGGCTACAAAATATTAGCATATGCTGACGATATCGTTATCTTCCTTGAAGGAATATCACGACGAGAAATTGAGCAAATATGGAATACAGTGTTAGAAATATGTGACAATTGGTGCAAAAATAATGACTTGGAAATAGCGGCAGAAAAAACTTATGACATGGTTTTTGGAAAGATAAATATTGAAAAGAGAGAACCTACTTTGAAGTTACGAGGAAGGAAAATTAGAGTCGTAGAAGATCATATCTATCTCGTAATTAAGTTGGATAAAGGTATGAAGTTTGACCGACACATAGATTATTTTCTGGACAAGATAAAGGTTTACTTTTCATTATTACGAGTAGGACTCGATAAATTCAATGTCGATAGGAAAGGGCTTATACAGCTATATAAAGGTGCTATGATACCGATGTACACATATGGATGTGAGATTTAGCATCGTGTATTACGTACTATCTTCGTAAAAAATTAGCAAGAATACAACGTATTTGTCTTTGGAGATTATGTGGTGCTTATAGAACAGTGTCAACTGACGCATTAAACGTTTTAGTTGAAATGATGCCAACGGAGAAATTGGTTCAAAAATACGTTTTACGATCAATTATGCGCCGTGAAGGACAAGTAAGAAATCGATGGAAGAGTAATTAACGGAGAAGAGAAAGATTGGAGAGAGAAAATTACTAATGTATTGCTGAGTGCATGGCAAAGAGAATGGAATAGAACATCTAAAGGCAGAGATTTGTACCAATTAATACCAAAGGTGAATTATGCAGAAAGACATAGCAAGTGGTTCAGTCCGAGTGCAGGAGTTGCAGAATTTTTAACGAACCATGGAGACTTCAAGAGATTTTTGAAAAGGTTTCACCTAGTAAATGATACGTGTGATGATAGTAGATGATGACCTAGTAGATGATAAGTGAATGTTGTAGTGGAATGATAGGTAGGGGAAACGGGAGAACCCCGAGAACGCCGCTTCGTCCACCACCTCGAATTCTACTTGGATCGGACCGGGTGTCAACCCGCGTCCCCAGAGGTAGAAGGCAAGTGCGTTAGGCATTACGCCCCCCGACTAGTGCGTTAGGTCGCCCCCCCCCACCTCCTACCTTCTAAGATTCAATATCACTTTTCATTTCTCATTTAAAAATACTTTTTTAAATTGGGGCTTCAGGGCTCGCCAACGTCTGGATCACTAGAGCCCTTTTTAAAAATTTTAAAATGAAAATAAATGTGATCATTCTATCCCACGCTAAACACTTGAGAGGAATACGAGATTTCATTGTTGGCAACGATCTGATCTAGCAAAGTTTGAGATGTACTAGAGAGACGAGTGATGTCGTTTGTCGTAGTCATAAGGTTGAAGAAGTCGATAAGATTCTTGAATCGATTTGTGGGTGATTGTGCGGAATCAGATATAATAGTGAGATGTAGAATCTATGTAGTAGGGTTGGCATTCTTTGTTATATCTTAATGACGTCATTTGAGGTATTAAGATTGATACCTGCAATTGATGGATGTCAGAATTGGACAGGTCATACACGTGCGTAGGGACAACGAGTTACCCGTCAGATTTTGCTCGTCAAAATGTTAAAAGGTTCAAATGTCTGCAGTAACAAGTCTTCATGGTGAGTGGAGCTTTGTGATATCGTGACTTCGACGTCAATAGAATTATGATTTGGGTAAGATGTGACGTTGAAACGGGAACCCTTTTCAATCTCTGGACTTCTATTATATGAAAGGGAGTGAAGAATCAGAAATATATGACTGAGCGACGTGTCCTAATAACTTTCAAGTGAAAGAACGTAGATGCTTCTTCAGTAGTTCTTTAGTCTTGCAGGCTATAGGTCAGTCAGCTGTGTTTGATTAAGCAACGCTTCAACGAAACTTCAGATTTGACCAATCAATCAATTATTTACATATAGAACAAGTAGAGAAATGCTATATATATATATATATTGGCGGAGCTGAGGGTCCCTGCGCCACTATGTAAGCCCTTGATTGCCGTGGGCTGTGCATACTATAGGCTACCCTGGAATTTACTCTTAACGAATTTCTATTTGCATTAACGAGTAATTCAAAACTAAACGATTATTGGATAAATAAGTAAGCGATATTTAGAAAAACGAGATAGAAAAATGCATTTTAACTGATATACTTAAAGTTGAATGTATTACAATGGTAAGTGATTCTGGAATTAGAGTATTCGTTAAGCACCGTTGGGAACCGCGGAAAACCGATAGTCAGGGCAAGAATTGATATTGCGTGGCGTAGGGTCCATTTCTGAGTAGCGCATGGTGTCATTGTGTAGATCGCTTCGTCATTTTAGTCACCACAATATGTATTCTCTGAAGAAATTAAAACAGTCAAGTCCTATTCTTGATCCGCATGCTAATTCTGAGAGAGATTCTCAGATCTCGGTCAGATGTAATGTTTAAATACGACTATGTAATATACGCCGAAGCAGTTTTTACCAGCCATGTGATTATTGTGTGTTGTGAAAGTTTTTGTGTTTTATTGTTTTGCGTGTTGTTTATTCGTATATTTCATTTCTTACTTACCTATTGTTTGACATTTAAATTTTTGTATTATTTTATATGAATGGTTACAACTCAAGTGCTATTATGCTGTTAACCTAAGAAACCATACTTTAGACTCATTTTTTATACTCTCATTCTGCGTTCGATTTGCAAGAGTAATTCTGCGTCAGTATTGTACTTGGGTTGTAGACTGTTAAACAGTTGAAACTTCACTGTCATGTGACGTCACGTTATTGGAAAACGGAGCAATTTATACGATCGAAATTTATCGTTTCGGTGTCCTAGGAAAAATTCATGGCAATCGCCCTGCTAACTATAATAATTTTTCTTCTTCTTCTCTGGTACTACAGACTAGTGTGAGCCATGGCTACCTCTATTCGTCAAGTCCAATATTCTAGACCCATCCATCCTTCCGAACTGCACCCTCCCATCTGTTTTTAGATTTACCCCTCGGTCTCTCTTTATATATTCTTTCTGAGAGTGCTTTCTTTGGTATTCTATGATCAGACATTCTTTGTATGTCCAGCCCATCTTAGTCTTTGGAATTGTATGTATTCAACTATATTATATTCCTTGAACATGTCACTTAATTCGCTATTGTATCTTATCCGTCAAATTTCCCCTTCTTGTATGAGCCCCAATATCGTTCTTAAGATTTTTCTTTTAAATACCAATAACTTTTCCTTCGAGTTTTTTCCCAGTGTCCAGGTCTCGTATCCATACGTTAATAATGGTCTTGTAAGTGTTTTGTGGATCATTATTTTGCTCGTTCGATCAAGTAGTTTATTTCTCAATAAGGTATGCAGAGCAGAGTAGGTTTGGTTTGCGAGAAACACACTCTTTTTAATATCGGCTGATCCATCATTATTATTGGTGACCTCAGTACCTAATATTTGAACCAAAAAATCGCCTCTATTTTTGTGTTACCAATTGAATACGTTTCAAATTTACGACTGCTTCGTGTCTGTATCATAGCTTTTGTTCTATTTATATTTACTTATAGACATTCCTTTTGCTGCTGCCTCCAACTTAACATACAGCTCTTTGATATCTTGTCTGCTTCCGCTCAGTTCGCGTAGATCATCTGCATATCCTATAATTTGGGTCATTCTACGGATGATGGTTCTCGTTGGATTAATATCCAATTGCCTATGACTTTTTCTAGAGCCAAATTGAAAAGCATAGATGCTAAGCTATCTCCTTGTTTCAAACCCTTACTTATGGGGAAGAAGGCCGTGATCACTTACTGTTACTGCACTCTTAGTAACCACGTTGTGTCCTGTATCGTTAGTTTGGTCAGCCTTATCAACTTATCTGAAATTACGAAATATATCATTGTATCATACAGTTGTTGACGAATGATACTATCATAAGCTTGCTTGAAGTCTATGAATAATTGATGTACTTCTATATTGTATTCCTTACATTTATCTAATATGCGCCTCAACGTGAATATTTGATCTACAGTAGATCTACTTCTACGGAAGCCTGCTGGATATTCTCGAATTATATTTTCAGCATATGGTGTTAATTTTCCATTTGTAAGTTTAGTAAGGATTTTATATCCACTATTAAGCAGGCTGATACCTCACAGAGTAGTATATCTCCTTTCTTTTACTCAGGACAGATAATGGCGTCTTTAATTCTTCAGGTATAACTTCTTCCATCCATATGTTTCTTATAATATAATAGAGATGTTTCCATAGATGCTCTCCTCCATAATTAAGCAGCTCTGCGAGATATTGTCTCTTACTGGTGATTTGTTGTTATTCAAATTATTTAAAGCAGATTTAAAATCTTCATATGAGGGTGGTTCAATATCCTTTCTTCATTACATTAATATGTCCGTAAGTTTATTTTAGATTGCGGTTTTTGAAGCTGTCTTGAATTGTATTTATACTTGTTTCCATGTTTATATCTCCATGTTTTCTCTTATCTTAACAATGCTTTCAATTCTCTACGACGTTTTTCGTATCTTTCCTGTCTTGCTCTTGTATGCCTTTCTATCATGTATCTAAATGCTTTGTTTTCTCTCTAACTATTTCTTCACATTCTGCATCAAACTAATAATTTTTCTTACTTAAAACTACTTTTCATTACTCTTACCCATAGTACGGCTGTATTTATTATACCTTTCAGAGAATTCCATTCATCGTCGATCTAATCCTTTTGTGTTCAGTGATCTAAAGCTTCCGACATCTTTTAATATTCATTTCTTATATTTAATTTTTATAATTCTTCAATCATAAATTTCTTTTGTTTTGCACTTCTTTTTAGTCCGTATTCTGCTATTCGGTTGCGATACCTAATCTTAACTTAATGATCTGAATCCCAGTTAGCTCCTCGGAAAGATCTTACATTCATGATATACTAGCCCTTTTTTGTCTGTAAGTAAGTGGTCTATTTGATATTCTGTCCCACTTGGTCTTCTCCATGATTTTTTGTTTGTCATTGTAAAAAAATACGAGTTGAGGATATTTTTACTTTATGCTAGATTTAAAAATCCTTCTTCATTGTCATTCGTTTCTTTATGAAGATTATACTCTCCAAGTGTTCCCCGATTCGTCTTCTTTCCCTATTTGAGCATTAAGATCTCCTAGGATAATTTTTACGTTGTGATCGGTTGACATGTCATACCACCTATCTATTTCACGATAGAACAATTCCTTATTTACATTTGTAGGCGCATGGACATTAATAATACAGGTCTGAAAAAAAAACCTTTTTCCAGCTGCATGGGACATTTTTGCTGAATCATGAGTTTTAAAGGCCGCAGATTCTAAAAATGACTTCCATAACATCCCATCACATTGTTTTTTTGTAAAATAAAAACACAAATAAAAACACAATGAACTAAACATTTTATACTTTCTTACAACTAATCAAAAAATTGTTTCTGATATTTATACGCAATTCTATGTCTACTCTTTTTACTTGTGCATCTTATTCTTCTCTTTGATGCTTCTCCGAACTCGTTTCCTATTTCCTTCTCTAGTTTCTCGATTGAGCATCCAAGAGTATTCAGCTAATATATTGACATCTCATCTTCCTAGGTAAACGTCTCTCGATATCACGGACATCCTGGTGAAATCTTTCCCCATGTTCTTCACTGTAGTCTCCCAAGTTTTCAGGAAAATAGTCGATATGGGAGTGCAAGAAATGAACTTTTAAGCGCATTTTGCATCTTAAAATGTACGCTGCCAGCATTCGTTGTACAATGGTTTTGTACTCAGGTTCCTTATTATTCCCCAAAATAATTGTGCACTACATTCTTGAAAGAGTCCCTTGCATCTTTATCCTTTTCTCCCATTGTTTCCAAAAAGAGGGGATCAGATAAAAGTTTTCTTATGTGAGGGTCAGTGAAAATTCCCTCTTTTAACTTGACTTCAGACAGTTTCGGGAACTTGGAACACAGATATCTGAAACAATCCCCATCTGTTGGCAGTGATTTGACAAACTGGTGTATAAGCCCCAATTTAATATGAAGAGGTGATAATAAAACTTTTTTCTGACGGAACCAAGGTCGTATTGTTGACGTTTTTCTCGCCAGGTATTCAATTGTCTCGTGGTGGTCAGTCAATTTTAGTTCAGTGCAGCTGTCTTGCTCTACTACCCCATAAACAAAGAAAGCAAAGATATTTTGTATAACCTCCTGCTGACCCAACAACATGGTTAGTATTTTTAAATCTCCACAAACCATGATATGATATTTAATTTTATCCCATATGAACAGAGTTCCCACAGGAAGAGATGCAAAGACATTTCCATTATGCAGCAACACAACTTTGAGGTTAGTTTTCGAAGAACAAATGAATATGCGCCATTTTGATGAATCATATTCTATTTCAAAGCACTTCATGAACCCATAAACATCATTACAATAACCCAGATATCCCTCTTGGAGAAAAACAGTAAATTCTCTCTCGATGCCTGTACCACGAAAATGAGGTCCCATATAATGGCAGTTTCTTTTAGCCTTGATCCTAGCAATTTGGATACATCTTTCGAAAGACCTGTCGTGGAGCTCATTGTGAGAACAAAGTTGAGGTCCCTCGTCAACAGGAAAATCTGAGCTAGATTAGCCCTGGGAAGCTAATATGTCCGAGTCCTCTGACTCACTCAGGATGTCATCTAAATTAGAAGGTGGCTATGGAACTGGTATTTCAGAGTCATGGGACACTGGACAAATAGCTGAGTCAAGGTTAGGGTAAGATATTTTCTTCATCTTTTTCGTATTAAATCCTTTCACATCTGCCCAACAGAAGTAGCAGTCGTTTGTGTGATTTTCCTGTTCACACCATATCATAGTAATGCCAAAACGAAATGAGTTTTTATTACCCTTAATCCACAAACGAAGATCCTCCTCGCATCTTCTGCACACCTTATGTGGAGTCCATGCTTTGACTTGGTCTCCAAGTTTAAATTTGAAATACGTAAAATAAACTTATCACTTATGTTTTTTGTTGACTTTTCACTGTGTATTCACCACAAACATAAAAGAAGCTGCCAGGAGAAATTACACAACTTCTGTGAGTGATATTCCAGAAATTAAAAGCATAAGCTTAGTGTAGTTTGAATGCTGGATATAAGCTGAGTGTGGCATTAGATGGCCAGCGAGATACTGAACTTATTTAGCTTGTTGAAACATGATTTAATACAACAGTTAGTTGTTTATATTTATTCCTAGTTCCCCAGATAACATTTTGAAACATGCTCAACATTAATTTTAAGGCCATGAAGTCTTGGTTTTAAGATCATTATTTAAATAATAATAATTTTTTTAAAAAGTTAGTTTGGAATTTTACGCTAAATGCAAACAAAAACTTGAGTGTTGACGTGTTAGAATTTTTGGGTATGTTTATCGTTTTTATCAAGTTGAAATCTATAAGAAAATATATACAAATCCTATGCAGTTTTTTACTTGCAGACCTGTGTAATTGTCAGGTTAAAGAATTTTGTTTTCAGTCTAATAATACATATTTGTTCATTAATTGGTGTGAAGTCTGTTATGTTACTTTTAAGGTATTTATGTTATCTGCAGAACATAGAAATATTAAACGTAGAAACTTATTAAACGAATACTATTATAAAATCGTTAAATTATTCCCAAACTATTGGTAATAAAACGTAACTATTCGTAATAATATAGGTAATAAAAGTAACTCTATATTCGAGATTATAGTAGCAATAGTTTTAATGAGTGTCGCCTCTAGTCCAGAGCCTGGAAAACCTATATATAAAATTCCCACTACCCGAAAAAGAATCCGGGTCAGAATGTAGTTTAAACATTTAACAATGTGGAATAGTACTTCTGCTGAAAATATGAATTATTTAAAACACCTTCCCAGAAATTGTCGAGTTCACATTTGTGGGGATGCCTGTGAATACAGTTACCTCGTGAGTGAAGAGTACAAGTACGTACTCCCGCCGCCGCTGCCGGTGGCTGAGGTAGGCAAGCGGTGGCTGCAGTGCGCTTCGCGTTGCGGGGAGGCACTTCACACCCCTCGGGACACGGGCCCTATTGCCGCTGCTGCCGTGGAAAGTTTCCGCACCTCGCTGCGGACGCTGGCCTTCCCTCCCTTCCCTCTCCCTCCTTCTCCACACCCGTCCCACTCGTCCCCACCTCGTTCTCTCATGCCGATGTGGCAGACTCTCGTGCCTTCATTGCTGAGGGTCATGCGCCCGTGTCGTCTCCCCTCCCCTCCCCCCTCCCGCCATTCGCCACACCACGGATTTCTCATCTGCAATATTCGCTCTTGCGACTTGTCTATTTTTACGGTTGCACCGCGCATGTTTTACTCATCCTTATGATGCGTGTTTCAATTCCATCTTGCATTCTGTACAAACTATTTTTATCCAGACATCAAATCGATTTCGGTTACTGGAATATTTCAAGTCGGGTTAAATTTTCGGTTTCACGAAACTCTTCGGAAATTGCGTTCACTCTGTACATTATTTTTACTGTGATCTGGTACTAAAAATTTTCAAATACTTTTATTTGTCAACTTTATTGGAAATAATTATCATTTTTAAATAGAGCTGCCGTAAAGAAATTAACTCCACAGTAATTTAAAAAATGATATACAATATTTTTCTTTACTATTATAGTAATTTTCTATAAAAATACTTTGTATGTATACCTACTTGGTTTGATTATATGTGGTTTATTTGTTGCCATCATATATTGTGAAGATAATTGAGTTATGTATGTACACTAACCCATGACCCAAATAGTGTCGAAAAGTTGTGAGTGAAAATTCCAACTTCGTCAACTTTAAAGTTAATATGTTTTATACATTAACAGCCAAACCTGATTTTCGGCAAAACTAGTTTGTTCTAAGCCAGAGTAGTTAGTCCTGCGCGTTTCAGGACAAATTGGAGGGACTACTCTTAATCAGGTCAAAATATCCTGGCACATTTTCGTATATACTAGTTCGTCTTGTTTCTGTTTAGGATAAGGTATATTTCCTATTTTTAAAGACTATCTGGTTATGTTTATTAAACACACATCTTCCCAAGAAGTGCTTATGTTCTGATTAACTGCATGTATTTTTTACTTTCTCGCGTTCATAGCATTGAGAAAGTATTGAAATAGCAAAAAAATAGACAACGAGACTTTGACGAAAATATCCGTTTGGGTAGCCTGATACCAAAATGTGGTTCTTAGCATGACGTGCGTCCATTCATTGGACACGTGTGTACAGTGATTATGGCAAAACGGATAGATCAATTTCATTTATATTTTGTATTTAGCGTAGTGTCTACATATTGTCGATGTACGTGCACAATGGTTATTTGTATCTTAGTACGAAGGATATTTCATATAAAGATCAAAGTACATTGTGGGAAGTCCCTCAAAAATGACTCCATATCGTTCGTTAATTTTTTAATGTAGAAAATGTAATAAGTATTATTACACCCGCATATGTGTTTTTTTTTGCGAAAAGTCTGATGTCGTTGAATGAAAGTAATTTCTTACTGCCCCACTACCACATTTGTTTACTATTTTTAATGATTTAAAAATTATTTGATAGTGTAAATGTGTCAAGAAGAGTGAGAGAACAAATAAAGAAAACTAAAATGAAGGATATACCAATATTTATTTTTTACTTTTTCACTCGTTTAGTATCGAAAGTACAAACATAGTAACCGCGACTATTCGATCGCGAGATTTTGTCAGAAATATCCATTTGGGCATCTCTGATAGAAGAAAAGTGCTAATGCATATCGCTTTTGTGGAATGTATTGAAAGCGTGAAAATTTTCGATCGCGAGATTTGATGGAAAATTATCTGTTTTGGATGTCACTGACTCCTAAAAATCTACACAAGTAAAATGTGGAAATCTTTAAGACATATTGAAATTATTTACCATTTTTCTTCAAATATTAAAATCCTTCGACGATCATAATTCACAAGATCTGAAATGACGTATTTGATGAAAGGTTTAAAGATGAGAGTCTACTGGAGAAAACGGTCTTGAAACGTGACAATGTCGCACTCGTGTCTATCGAACTGAATTGATACTAGTTTGAGGAAGCGATGATGTTTCGTAATATGATGAATATACTTATAATATATGTATATAGATTTTATACATCTCGTTATAACGTCTTAAAAATATAAACTAAAAGGAAATTTAGATTCTATAAGCGTCTTCTAGATTTTTTATCAAATAACATTCTCTCTGACGAAGAACACAGTTTTAGAAAATCCTTTACCACTACAAGCGCCATATTTTCTTTCTTAAACTATGTTACCACACCTCTTGACCGTGAAGAAAATCCTCAGGGTGTTTTCCTTGACTTATCCACAGCATTCGATGTCATCGATCACGGAATTCTCCTTTCCAAATTGCATTCTTTAGGCATTCGTGGACTTCCACATCAATGGCCAACTTCTTATTTAAAAGATAGATATCAACAGTTCGAAATATCCTATACTAAAAATAAAATACTTCAGTGTTGTCTTTCAGAAACAAAGTCACTTTCTTGCGGAGTACCCCAAGGTTCAATTCTCGGTCCTATACTCTTTTTATTGTATGTGAACGACATGTCATCATCCACATCAAATTGCAAAATGGTTCTTTTTACTGATCCCACTAATTTACTATGTAAACACGCCAACGCTCAAAAAGTTTTGTCTAACCTTTCGACTTGGTTCCAACCAAATCGTCTCATTGTAAACACTGACAAAACGGTGTCTATGTCATTTCACAATACTATCACAAAATCTTTACCCCAGGTTTCTCTTTCTTTTAACGGAACACAATTAAAAACTGTTACGAATACATTTTTAGGTCTACATATTCAAGACAATCTCAAATGGAACTGTCACGTTGACAATCTTAATTCATAATTAAGTAAATTGTGTTACGCATTACAAATCTTAGTTAATATTGTTAGTCTACATATTTCCCGTTGCATATTTTGAAAATGTTTACTCCCATTTACGATACGGTGTTATCTTTTGGGGCAATTCTGGGCAGTGCGTCCAAACTTTCAGAATTCAGAAGAGGCTAGTTCGGATAATTTGTAAATCTCACCCCCGAAACTCTTGTAAACCTTTATTTAAGAAATTAAATATTTTAACACTTCCCCGCATTTATATTTATATAACTGTCGTGTTTGTTAAGACCGAATTACTAAAGCGCCACCCCTGTTTCACACAAAACAGTTTTGTTTACGAACACAATACTCTCAATAGGAATAATATTCATCCTCCGAGAGTCAATCGCACTTTGCCAAAATAAAGGCTGTATCATTCGGGAATCGTTTTATATAATTCCCTGTCCAAGAATAGAAAAGATATTAAATTGAATCTCTTCAAATCCGCGGTTAAGAGCTACCTCCGGCACCAGTGCTTCTACAATGTAAAAGAATTTATTGATTTTAATAAAAGTAAAATCTGTCTTGTACTTTATCATTGCTGTAGTACTTTTAAAATAACTTATAACAATTTCAAAAACTATTTTCTTGCATGATTGTGTTGTCTTGATTTTGATATCAATTTGTATCGTTTTTGACAAATTTATTTTCTAGATTCATCCTAGGGCGAGTTATTAACGTCCTCGCACTAATTTTATTTTGTTAAATAAATTTGGTTGAGCCTTTAATGATAAAGAAATATTAGAAATGATCGTGAAGACGTAGAATATTTATTTCATATTGCAATTAACACTAAGAATTATGTATAATTGAATTGAATCTCTTCAAATCCGCGGTTAAGAGCTACCTAGTGCACCAGTGCTTCTACACTGTAAAAGAATTTATTGATTTTAATAAAAATTAAATTCGTCTTGTACTTTATCACGCCATTGTTGTAGTACTTTCAAAATATCTGACAATTTCAAAACTATTTTCTGCATGCTTGTATTGTCTTTTTATTCATATAAATTTAGTTGCATATGTACTCAACCTTACACGGATGTGTACATTAATTATGTAGCCCCGTCCTTGCCCGGGTTTTTCTCCGGTTCGGGTAAAGGCGGATTTTTTATAATGACTCGCTAGGTTCTTACCCAGGGGCGGCATCGGTTGAAATAATAATTCGGGAATTTAGTGTTATTTAATAGTTACGGATTACTAACAATATTTTCCGAGTGATTTATAGTTTGAATGTATAGTAATAATACATACTTGTGAAATTACTTTTTGTGTTTTATTAAATACAATATTTGTTGGTATTATGTTAATACTATAACACGTGTCGAACTTTTTTCATTGTTAAGAGTGTGTTGAAATGTTAAATCTACCTATCCCTTATGTCCTTTGATGGGAATTGATGAGATGGTCCCTTGCTTGCTTCCGGAGAGTAAATTAGTTTATTATCCTCCACATGGTCATACGCAGTTTGTAACTGCTTTTTTGACAATAAAGATTATTATTTATATTTATTTATTTATCCTTATAGGGTCTTTGCCAGGCGAGTGCTGACTTGCATGAGACCTCGCCGAATCCCTTTTTCAGAAACGAGTAACTTATTATTATCCCTTAGAATATCCAATTCCACTCCCGTGATCTATATAAACCGACGAATGTGTGTGGTGAGATGTGTTGGACCGAGTTTGCACGCTTTCAAACATGACTTTTCTTTTTCGCCGAATTTTCTCTATAAGAAAATTGCACGAGTGCAAAAATACAGTTATGGTACAAGGGGA
>NNCF01142487.1:0-15923 GCA_002313205.1 Laupala kohalensis
TTATTTTGATTTATATGTACTCAACTTTGACACGGTTGTGTACATTAACTCTGTATACCCTTACTGGCCCGGGTTTTACTCCGGGTTTCCTTCGGGTAAAGGCGGATTTCTTATACAGGTTCTCTAGTTTACTCTAGGAGCGTTTTTATTGTAACAATATATCGTAAATTTAGTGTTCTTTCAATTCTTATGATTTTTAAACACTCAGACACTTATGATACTCAGAATAATCTATAATCCGATAATCCGTACATGTAAAATAAAGTTTTGTGTTAAATTACAAACATGTTGATATTCTATTAGTATTATAACTTGTATCTGACTTTTTATCTTATCTCGAAATTTTTGCAGAAATTTAACAATCCGCTTCTGCCTTAGGACACTTGATCGGAATTAATGGGATGGTCCCTTGATTGCTTCCGGAGTNAGAAATTTAACAATCCGCTTCTGCCTTAGGACACTTGATCGGAATTAATGGGATGGTCCCTTGATTGCTCCCGGAGTAAATTAGTTTATTGTGCTCCATGTGGTCATACGCAGTTTGTACTGTTTTTTTGACAATACATTTATTATAGCACAATGCGTTCATAAATGAATCCTTTGAGTTAATAATGGGCAAAAATCTGGCATATTGACAGTGTTGAAGATTAAATGTCATCAAAATGAGGAAAGAATGACGTCAGTACTACATTTTCCATGAGAAAAATTAAGGATTAAATCTGAATAATTCATTATTACAATTATTTCAATATTTCTTGTAGGACAATCAAGGAGTATTTAGCCATGTCAACGTATTATATGAACATAAATGAAATGAAAATATAAATAAATATACATAAATGAAAAAATTTTATAATAATTTTACATTAGCATAGGGCTTATTTGGAAATGCATTCTATAATAGAAACATGCCTCACTTCTATCTAGTTAAAAGCATCGTTATTACCATTTAGTGAAAGTTCTTTTAAAAATACTTTGCAAGCAACAAAAACCAAGAAAAACATTGTAAGCAACAGAATTACTATTTTCCATTCCAACTTTTCTCGCAAAAGTATCCCAATCATTACTAAATATTACCATAAACCAACCACACAAAGTGAGTAATAAAAGTGAGAAGTAAATGATTTCACGCTGTAGTTATTTTAACGCGACGAGAATATTGATCATCCATTACCGAGACACGGTTTCCTGTCACGGAAATGGGGAGATAAGCTTTCAAGTTCAAACAGTTGTATTTGGATCCTCGTAAGAATATATCCACTAGTTTTGAAGAAAATTTCCAATTTCCACGTTTACGTTTTGCATTCTAATACGTAAACCCTCAAGCTTGTGTTGCATTGTTAGGTTTTAAATACATGAACAAAATGCGCAATAGTGAGCAATATATGCAATAACATAGCAGTTATTCAGTATAATATACGTAGTAGTATTCTTTTTATCACGTTTTGACAATTATTTTATTTGGAACCATTTAAGGAAATAAATTTTTGATAGATAAAGAATAACAGTTGTGCTGTATTTTTCTTTTCTTTTGTACGCTAATACTTTCAATACAAAGTAAAAAAATTAATTGATTTTATTCTTAATATATAAAAATAAAACGAGCAATCTTCACTTTTTACAAATATATGTACTTGAAGGATGACCGATATTTATAACACAAATAGCAAAAATTAATGTGTTGTGGAAAAGTGCAAAACAGTACCGTATTATCTCATAACAAAAATCAAAGTGGTGTAAAAAAAGAAAAATTAAAATCTGCATACGTAAGAATTTTAAAATAATTTACTATAAGCACAAAACAAATGATCGGCAATGCCATCCTCAATATTGGTTAAATATTTTTTAAATGTAATAACATATTTGATGAGGATTTTTCATTTGTTTTTTTTCAGGTGGAATTGGCTAATTACCTTCCGACAGCAATAAGATTATACAAAAAACCTTCAATTTTTTTTCTTAAAAACAAGAATCAAATAATGAATGTAGCTAAGTTACCTCAAAGCCTTCAGAATATTGGCCCAATTTTCTTCACAGCACGTATAATAGGTCTAGTCCCTAATACCATCGAACATGAACCTGTACTGAAAAGATATATTTTTTCCTTCCTATCTTCAGCTGTGACGATAATCATTTTATCAATATATTTCTTATCTATTCAAACACATCTTATTTTTGATCCTAATGTAGATGTTGACATCAACATTCATCTCTCTGTTCTACAAGGAATTCTTTTGTGCGTAGCAGAAACGACCGTTGTTTTGCATTCCATAACAGCTGGGATTACAATGAGCCTCAAACAATGTAAATACTCGTATTTTCTATCATTATTCTACGCGCTAGAAAAAATCTTTGGCGACTCTATTATCGAGAAGTACCCTGCTGAATTATCAAGGAAAACGGTCATCGTCGGATCTATATTAGCTATAACATTTATTTTTTTTCAATTTATTTCCTGTATTTGGATATTTAACTTACAAATCTCAATAATCTTATTTCAAATATGGAGTCACCTTTTTGTAGAACTTATTGTGGGAATTATTTACACAGTATCTAGAGTAATTACGAGTCTCTTCCATGTAATAAGCTCAGAAATAAATGATATGACTGGGAAAATGAAAAAATACACCTACGCTCATTATCAAAAGAAAGGTCAAGATGAAACAAGAAAAGATGTGATGTTCGTTTGTCATATGAACATAAATTCAGAAATCAGAGAGTTTACAAGTTCTATAATGGCTCGACTCTGCAAGCTCCAAGTGGCACAAGCAACATTGCAGGAAATATGTTGGACTCTCGATCAAATTTTCAATATGCACGTTCTGTTACTGTACATCCAATTTGTAATAACAATGGTGATGGATTTGCACGCCTTCTTGAAGATAACTAATCAATATGTAATCATAGTTATCACCATTTCTCTACTACACAATTTGGTTGTGGGAACACTGGTAGCAAAAGCAGTTGCAGAAACAGCGGTCGCTGGTAACAATGGAGTGGCCAGAGCGGCGGCCATGTTGTTGGCATCATCTGTTGGAAATCCAGAGGTGGAGAAACAAATACAGATGTTTCTCTTGCAAGTGCACGCAAATAAGGTAGAGTTTACGGCTGGAGGATTAGTACCGATAGATCTTAAATTCTTTTTAGCAATATTAGGGTCTGTTATCGGTTACTTCTTTGTAGTTGTGCAGTTTTCATATTTACGTCTTTAAAAACAATTAAACCATTAATTATATTTAAAAAATTACTAAATGTTATTAGTGTGATCGCATGTTCATTGAAATAATTATGATGCAATCGTGAGGTAAAACATATTTAAAATATTCATACATTTACGTAGCTACCAGTGAACTAACATGTTGTGTAACTAACATTTATATTATGCGTGTTTTAATGAAGACCATTTCCGATGTGTATCATTTCAAATAACTTCTGTCTGTATCTAGAGATAGCCATTTTTAAAGTCCATTTGATGATGGTTTTCTAAGCAATGATTCGAAAGAACACTTTTTCTGAATCGATTTTAATTCCTTTGGTATTCTCAGACTCTGGTTTTAAAACATCTTAACATGTTTTGGTTCGTCGCATGTAGCAACCATTGCAAGTTCTGCAACTAATTTTGTCCACTATATTCATTTGGCTTCATATTTCGAATAAGTTTCATTCATTTGCCTTTTTTGTGAACAAGTGTCGAAGCATTCTTGGTTTTTGAGGAAATGGTTGGATAATTAATGTACCTTTGTAGCAGACGAGCAAATAAAAAGTTCCAAAATAAAAATATTTATGTGTATATGTTTTTCTCTTGCCCATGTAAGTGATTATATAATATTAAATATTATATTCAATTCCTTTTTACTGTTTCATTCATTTTTTCCTTCCGAATATTTGGTACTCTGATGTCTGACTAGGATTTTCTTAAGTGATCTGCAAATTAATACAGCGGCATACCTAGGGGTGGGAGGATATGGGAGGTCAATTCTCCACCGAAATGAAAAGAAATTATTCCTTTTTGTATTTCTCCTAGAATTTGTATGTTCATACACAAATATATGTATTGTAGAGTCGTAATAACAGCGCTCAAACAATCGCTGGAACAAAATTATAATTTATGAACAATGGAGTCAGCCAGAATAACGAGAGCTGGAAAGATAACAATTTCAGATTACATAACAAAAGTGTAGTTCGCCGTGCGCGACAATAAAAGAACGTGGACAAAAATGGGAACTATGTGGTGTCGTGTGCATAGCTTGAGTTAAATGGAGGTGCTTCAGTGACCTCGGGAGCAGACGCGCAGGCGAGAATTTCAGACGGGAAGGCTGTGTCGCACACCGACTCTTCTGCGATGCCAGCGTAGGGAAGTTACGGGTTGCAACGGGCTGAGTCAATGTGTAATGTTCCAGAGCAATCAGCTCAGGGAATTTGAATGGAGGTATTTCATATATACTTTCCACGTTGTATATTTCTGTAAGTATTATGTAAATAAATTATGTAAATTTTTGTAAATTCCTGGAATTATAAATTCCCACGAAAATATTCTATGTCCCGCACTCTTAGCAGTTTGGAATTGTTAGGTTTGCAACGCCACTCCTCTCCGACGGGGAAAAAGCTCCTCACCTTCGTTTGACCAATCGTAGGCAAATTTGAAACTGCTTCCATATTTGGCAGACCAATAGAAGACTAGTACTGGAAAATATATCCCTATTAAATTGTAACGAGATAAAATGTTTTTTTACGCCGCTATTAAAGAAATATTTTGTAAATTTTTATTATACACGTCTTGGACTTCCATAACTTAAAAAAAAAATTCTTTATGTTCTTAACTTCAATGAACTTTTATTCTTCTCTATATTTGATTGACTTCTCAAGTTTTGTTGTCTCACAACGCCGTCCTAGGGAATATAAAGCAAATTAAACTTTTCTGTAAAAAGTTTAGCTTCTTGTAAAATCGATATTGTTTAATCACAGATTTGAATACCATCGCAAGATATCGTATGAATATCGTGATGTATGCATTCAGAAATTACTAATTAATTTTCTATTCTCTGAATTTTATTCAGTGGCTCAAAGAAACTAAGGTCACCAATTATTGTGTTGTTTATTGTAAATCAAGCATTATAGAAAGGAATTTGATATAAAATGAATGAATAACACTAAATGTTAATTCTAATGATATCTTTTATAATTTTAAACCAATAAAAAAATTACGTCTGTAAGAAATGCATTGATGCAAGATATAACGCTTGGATGTAATCGTGCAACATATAAAACAATATCAATTTCATTATTTTCTCCACTTTCTTTCGTTACTATCGATATGCCGTAGAATTTATTGATTTCAATAACAGGGATTCAGAAGCATTCTTTATATAACTTTTTACGTATCAACATAATTGTTCATATTTGTGAAGATAAATATATTAATTAGACATTAAAATGTTTTTAAGAGAAGGGATAAAAAAATCAGTGAAGCAATTGATGAGATAACAATACAAAACTAATTATTAAGTTATTGTGACTAGTAGATCCCAGCATTCCAGATTCTGGGTCATTTTGTAAGAAGTTAATTTCACGAACGCACAAAAATGAAAAAGAAATTGGTATCAAATTAATTCGCAAATTTAAAATAAAAACTGATAACTAATTAATGAAACATGTGATTAATGTAGTGTATGTACATACATACATTAAATGTGATTAAAATATAAGTGTTATGAACTACATAAAAAATTCATGAATGTTACTACATGTAGATTTGATCTGAGCAAACACAATTAGCAACATCAGTTGTATTTAAATTTTTCAATATTTCGGTGTTGTATGTATGCTGGTCTTCGAAGATGAAACTCGTTTTTTAGTAGGAATTAGTAGGATTTCATGTTCTATCACCTGAAATAATACCATTTTAGAATGTATGAATCTAGAAGGCAAAGATAATTTTGGAGAGCGATAGGAATTGCAAATTTGTCATCAGCCATCTATTTCACTCTTTTACTGCGCGTGCAGAGGAAGTAAACTAGAATAATGGTAATTCGTTATTGAAAGCAAAATATATATTCCACTTAATAAAGTGTTAAAATCAGAAGATCTTGCATACTCGCATTCACAGTGTCCTGAAAAACAAATATTTTCGACATTTTTGATTTGTTGTCATCTCTACGTATTTCTATGGTCTCAAGGGTACGTTTTTTAGTGTGACAACATCACTGTTCACACAAACACAGAGTAAAATCAGTGGCTCCCAGGAACAGCGTTTTCACAAGTGTGACTGCAAAGAAGATCACTTCATTAAAAAATTGTTGAAGTAGAATCAATCTCATTGGAGCTTATAAAAAACAAGATTTCATTGTTCGGAAACTTTGATTGCTCTACTAACAATAACTTGAAATTAAGAAATAATTCACACTATTTACAATGTGAATTCCAGATAAATGATTTAATATGAAAAAATTAGCATAAAACGAATTTTATGAGATACAATACGTATTTTCTTCCTCGAGCTCGTTTCTCGTAAAAGACGCAATCTAAAACAGATGAAAGTTCATCGTCATTCGACTGTCAAGGTCTAGCGACAGCCACGCTTTCTGATGCAAGAATTCTAAAATTATTTTGCTGGCCTTTCGTGTGCCCGGTCGCTGGAGCTATCTGGTGGGGTAATTTTAAACCACCCTTTTGCGATGGAGTTGCAGCTTGGATACGTTCGCTGTTTACACAACGGCCTTCAGCTGGCTACTGAAGATATTTTACTATATCTTCAAGGCGGGAACGTCAATTCTGCCGAACTGCATAAGCGCGCGTCGCATTCGCACGCAAGAGGCGCTTGCTCAGTCCAGGCGCATCTGTCATGTCACCTGCAGGTTCATTTCGAAACATCACTTACAAGAATATTTTTTCTTAGTGTTCTTATTGTTTCTTATAAGAGAAGAAATAAAGGAAAACCACAAATTTAAATGTATCGAGTTACCAAAATACTTTTGTGGTTTATATATATAAATGAAAAAATAACAAATGTTTATTAATATAATATTAAGTTCTTGGAAGATTCTACGATAGAAAAATACTAGTTTATTAGAAGTTTATTATAAAGAGTTCTTTTTTTTTAATTTAGTGCGTTATGAGGAACTAGCTGAAACTGTTGTTTGTGAATAAGGAATTCTAAACAGTACCATTTATCTGCATCATAGATTTCACTGTGTGGAAAAAGCTCTCTTCTTTTTTGTTTATCGNGATTTCACTGTGTGGAAAAAGCTCTCTTCTTTTTTGTTTATCGACTTTGAAACCGAGAAAAGCCGCGTTGAAAAGTGTAAACAGTGTCCAGCGAGACCATCGTCCAAAAACGTACTTGAAGAGGCTAGATTGTTTTTTACAACAAACATCTTATAAAAATTGTTTTGTGTTTTAAATAAAGTTTATAAAATACCGACCTAATTTCAATTCGTAGCAAGACATACAGAAAGTGCATATAACATTTTTCGGTACAGAACATCGTACTCCAAGATTATTGGAAGATAAATATTTGATGCTTTAATAAAATATTTTTATTGAAAATATTGTACATAAATATAAATTACACAATGTATAGCATATCAATTTTCTACTGAATATCCTTATTAAAATGGAGTTTGCTTTTACATATTTCTTAAATTCTGGTGAGTTCAGTAAACAGTAATTTGGTGTATAATCAGATAACTTCGATACAACAAAGTATATTGCAAAATTGTCATAGAAATTAGAAACTCTAGAAATGTTTTCTTTATTTTTATCATGTTTTTCTGTAGTTTTTGTAGATTGTTTTCTTCTTGACGGAATATTTAAGAATACAGTCATAGGGTAAATTTAATTTTTAAACTAAACATAATTTCGTCATGAAATATATTATTGTATACTATTATTCACAAATGCACAAACTAAAACTACCATAACTTACGACTTCATGTATAGAAATTATTTTATAGAAATGTTGATCAAAATTATTAAAGTATACGCAGACGTCGCATACTTAGGATGTCTGCACAATGGAGATTAAATTTCAAAATTGTTCCAATTTCATCTCCTTCAGTTGCTAGCAACGTTGCCATATTTGTCGTAATGCGATGTTGCCGAATTGCCAATTTCTCAGCGTATGTTCAAGATTTTCTTAAGCAATGTGAAAGCGTTATCCAAGGTTTCGTTTATTACAGCTCCCAAACAGATATTTCGACTTGATATATGGTATTACGTTCAATCTGCATTGCGCTGATACATATGCTAAGTATACGACACCACGTATACTTTTATACATTAGTTCAACGAATCAATTAAATAATTTCTATACATGAACTATTAAGTTACGATATTTTTAGTTTGTTCATTTGTGAATAAAAGTTTTCAATAATATATTTCACAAGGAATTTTTTACGGTTATTTTAAAATTTCTATTAACCTATGTAGAAATTACTCAGTATTGAATTAAAGAGCAATCAATTCTACAAGTATTTAAAGAGAACAATGAAACAAAAAGCAATTCGAGAGTTTCTAATTCTAACCGAAAAGTAAGTATATGATAATACACCAGAGCATTGTTTACTAAGTTCCCCAAAATATGTTAAATTAGAAATATGTAAAAGTATATTTGATTTTAATAAAAATATTGAGTAGGATATGGATATGACTTAAGTTGTCTAATTTATATCCAAACAAATATTTTCAATAAAAATACATACATATAGAATGTAGATTTATCATATTTTACATTTGGTGCACAATATTTAATAAAGGAAAAAGTTATATGCACTTATTGAATTGAACACTATTCGTAGCAATGAAATAGCATTCGTATCTGTGTGACTTGCTNAGATGGACGCATACTTCTGTGCTGTAAGCAATTTCCTCCCACGCTTCACATTCAACGCATGTGGCTGTGGAAGGTGAATCAGGCCAATTTTTGGCCATGACATGCTTCATCTCCGCCCACATGTTTTCGTTTGGGTTGTGGTCAGGGGTATGCAGGGGCAGTGGAGAAATTCTCTTCCTCCTGTGCAATCCATTCCTGCACCAATCGAGACGTGTGGACAGATGAATTATCATGCTGAAAAAATAGTTAATCAACAGGATACAAGTGCCACACCGAAGGGATCATAACATCTCGTAAGATATAGAGATACTGGTGCTCATCAAGACGACCTTGTACACTGTGAAGAAAGCCTACAATGAGAGAACTTATCCAGCCTGAACACGCCGCAGATATGCGTCCAGATCGTGCTCTCTCTCTCTCTCTCAAACAAACAAACTCAGCACAATGGCGGTTTCCACGAGGTCCATATACGTGCATAGGTTCGTAATTTGCAGAGGAAAAACACTCGTCTGAGAAAATCTCGTTTTCCCAATTGTAGAAGTGATGAGAGTTACTTCGACAGGAAAATGACTTGCTCCACGCTCAATTGGAGACACGAGAAGGTGTATGATAAAAGGAGTACTTACTAGACATTCGTGAAAAATTACGCGAAGTGTAGAACTTGCGGCCGCGGGCAGAGATAACTGTGAATGTGGAGAAAAGAATGATAAATGCATTGGATAAACGGTGTAAAATGTTGGTTCAGAAGCTAGATCGAACACATGAAACGCTAGAAAATAGAAATCTCACGCGGCTAACAGGTTCCGCTAAGTAAGCGATAAGAAAGCTAACTGTAATTCCTCCCCAAATAGAACGTTTCCACAATATGATACGTGAAGTCCAAACAGAAGTTAAAAAGGTTACAGAATTAACGGAGCGGTGTGGTATATCGGACATAGGTTCAAATAAACAGCAATATGCGGGTTTCCGTCAGGACATTGCGTGTTTACGGAATGTGGTCCAGGTCACACAACGTTTAGTCTGCGATCATGCGGGTAGGGTGCCTCCGCCAGTTGACAATGATGGCGAACACGCAACTTATGCTCACGTGGTGTGCCACCGGAAAAAGCGTAGGAAGCTTATAATAATCGTAGGTAGAGACAGGGAGGATACTGACGTAAATGAAGCTGCCAAGATTCCTGGACTGTTAGATAACGATGCCACTGTAAATATTGATGCATCTTGGAGATAAAGGGAGGCCACGTGCTACTGGAAATAGGCGACGAAGCAAGACGCAATAAGTTGAAAGAAAAGACAAAACAAACAGAGTGGCATACAGAAGGTGAATTTGCGAAAGGTAAGACCAAAAATACTAATATTCGGAGTGGAAGACCAGATGGAAGAAGAGTTCCTGAGTGAGTTTCGTCAAAGAAACTGCGGCGGAGATGTGTCTATACGGGTGGTCAAAAAATTCAGGAATGAAGCGACAACAAAGAAGAACTGGGTGGTAGAACTCATGCCGAAGTGGTATGGGGATGTGATGGGGAAGGGAGAAGTGTACCTCAAATATACATCGCATAACATCGATGAATTCATTGAACCGTTACGCGTATATATGAAGTATAATTGCAAAACAGCCGGCATATACAGACAGCAGCGAAGGATCACGAATGAAAACAAGAATAAAGCATATATATATATATATATATATATATATATATATATCTTTATTACCTGTATTTAAATTCTTAAGAGAGTTTGGTTATACTTTTATGGTATAAAACGGATGATTAAAATAAGATTGTTAGAGAATTTTAAAATTATTAATAATAATGTTTTTAAATGTCTGTATTTTATATTACAAACATAAATACCAACCTCATATCAAAGTCTATTGTAAGAGAATTAGGTAAACTTTAGCAAAATTGAATAAATTTCAAGATACAACGGCTTCAAAACGACCCTCTATGTATCAAAGCAGAAACTGCAGAATAAAAAAAAACATTCGTTTTAAAACATAAAGAATTCAGCAATCAATTTCTTAAACATATTGGTGAAGAGAACTANAAATAACCAGCAAATACAAATTCATACTTTTCGATGTTGAATAATTGCGGAGAAACAAAGCTCGCAAACACAAAAGTATTATGGGAAAAATAAATGGGATAAGCTAAAGCAGGATCGACGAGTACGGGAGACGTATATGGGAGATAAGAAAATTGGGTTATTGACGAACAAGTGGAAAGATTGCAAAGGGACATGCGCACGTAAGTTCAGAAATACTGTCCTCCGGTTGGAGGGAAGTATGGGCAAACATTGGTGGAAACCAGAAATAACAACATTGAAAAAGGAAACGAACAGACTACGTAGGATATCAACAAAAGCGAACGGCTGCACCAGTAAAGAAGGCAGAGCGGGAGATGTACATCATGGGGTTCCCACGATACAGGAAGCGAAAACTGCAAGTGAAACGTGACTACTGACTGGAACACGTGGAAAACTGTTTGCAGCGGTCAATGTGGGGTCACTCATAAGTCATTGGAAAAGATGGAGATGAAACGAAAGACCATCAGGGTGGAAATGTAAGAACATATGTCTTATACTACCACTTGGACACAGAAAATTAATTGCTTCGCGGTATCCTCGATTGTAGGACAGCGACCACAATGCCGGGTAGGGACTATGTCTATTCTCAAGTTCCAACAGAGACAATGATTACTGAGCAGGACACATCAATGCTTATTGATCAAGTTCGCCCTCGGAAAAACCCCGGCTACGACAAAATTACCGGGGATATGGTAGAAAATCTCAAAACACGTTATCTACGAGAAATAACTCTTCATTTCAATCTGTGCATCTCAATAGGGTATTTCCGGCGCTCATGGAAAATAGGCGTCTGCCGTCTGTCTTTAAAACCGAACAAACGTGATGTAGTACATTAAGCGCAGTCATATAAATCTGTTGCCAGTAATCGGAAAGCATTTAGATAATTATGTACCACGAACCATCAGTGAAGTAAAACAAACTTCATGTAAACAGTATGAGTTTATGCGCGGAAGGGGAACGAATGATGCATTGTGTGAACCAAAAAGGGCAATTACTCAAAGTCAGACAAAATACAAATTGCTCATCTTCGTCGATTACATCGGGGCACTTGATAGCGTTCAATGGCACGTTGTTTAGCAAGCACTAATGGATGTACAGGTGTCGGGTACCATGCGGAGGATATTAGAGTCCTATGTACATGATAGATATGTCAGATTAAAATTAGGGACAAAGAAATAAATAAGGCTATTGCATAAGGGCTGTCCACAGGGAAGCTACCTTGGACCGTTCCTAAGGTGCGTAACTTTAAGTGTTGTCTTAAGTGCTTTGGATGCAGCAGGTTATTAATTTCTTGCATTTGCGGACGATCTGGTGTTGATCATTCAGGAAACCAGTCGTAAAGACATCGAGACTCGAAGTAGTGCGACTCTAAAAGACCTCATGGGAATGAGTAAGCGGGTTGACTCGACTGTGTCTATGCAGAAGACGGAAGTGTTAGTAGTGAGACCGCAACAGAAAGGAAAAAGTCGCCGTGACTCAATCGTATGGGTATACAATACACGCCTTATAATTTGACAATATGTTAAATATCTCTGAGTGGTCATGGATGAACGGATGTGATTTACAAAGCACCTTGAAGCGATGGGGACGCGGATACGCACATTGGAGTACAGATTACAGCGGGTGGAAATTGACAAGCTAACACTGCCAGTGGATAAATAGCGTGCATTGTACCTTCAGGTTCTTCAGCCAATATTATTAATAGCTGTGTTATGTGGCACAATAGAATGAAAAAGAAATTGTATGAGAAAAAATTGTCAAGCTACCAACGTTGTTGTATACGTCACTGGTACGGCGGGTACAAGAGCGTTTCAACAAAAGGAATTGTTAAGCATCATGCCCATAGAATTAAATATTGACCGTCAGATCCTGCGTTATACTGTCCGTGGTGAATATGATATACAACTAGATAATCGGGNGCGTTATACAGTCGGTCGTGAACATGATATACAACTAGATAATCGGGATATTACATCTACCGTAAGAGATTGGAAAAAACCAGTAGATGCGATACTCTGGGATTGCTGGCAGATCCGCTGGACAGTATGCTCGGAGGAGGCGGACTTGAAAATGTTCATACCCAATGTACGATATGCCTAACGACACAAGGGACGGTTTCGACCACATAAAGGTACAGTCGACATACTAACAGGAAATTATAATCTCAAAACTTACCTTACAAACTACAAAGACACGCCCAGGATGATCAGTGCGTATATGGCGAAGCAAAAGAATCAGAAGGGCATGTATTGTTTGACTGTAAAGTTAATGATAAAGAACGATGTAAATGGTATACCAGACTCAAGAATAAAAATGTTTAAAACTGGATAAATTTCTCCGATGTTAATAGAGACTCAGAAGTTATTCGAATGCTTCGAGGAGTATGTGGAGCGGATAATGCTAATTCGCAGATACGTCAGATAATGAAAACTATACTTGCGGCTTGGGGGATTATTTTATAAGTGCACGCTATTGAAGACAAAAAAACGGCTGTTAAAGGCCACGTAGGGAAGGACAGCACAAATAGAATCCTATGAGGACGGGATAAGTAGTCTTCTCAACAGATGACCAGACCACATCGCCGTTATTGGCTAACCAGTCACGACACGGCGAGATACATTGTAAATAAGTGTAAAAATGTAAATTTAAATAAATAAATTAAGATTAATGCTTTTTTTCTTGGCAAATGGTAATCCATACACACTATTTCTCGGAAAGCGTCTCCTTTTTTGCTTCCCTCCTAGCTCGGAGTCCATTATCTCTTAGACGGTTTCTACCAGTTCTCGCTTGTTCGGGCGCCTTAATTGTCCTCAAGTGCGAAAAGGATTCACCTTAGCCCTGTTCACCAATACAGCGTCCTGGGCTTCGGTAGACTCTTGCCACACTCCAGTGCTAGTACGTCTTCCAACCTCCTCAGTTTCGCAATACTTCCGAACTCACTTGCAAGCAGTTCTTTGGCTTACTCTATATTGTCTTCCAACTGCCGAGGCACTAAAAATAGAACTTTCCACCTACGTGATCAACTTTTCTCTAACGGAGCGCTCGTGATGAGACATGGCTGTAGAATACATTGCAAGGGTCTCATTGCTAAGCTTGTATAAGTCAAGTTATCCCTCCACATAGAAACACGAGGTCGTCTGATCGGATAAGATAGGGTATTGCAAACATTTGTACTTACTGTCGTAGATGAAAGAAATCATTTAACAAATAACTATACAAAGAAAAATTTGCAGAATTTTGTACATATTAGTATGTATTGACGAAATTTCTTTTTCAAAGAATATTTATATTTGTACAGTCTAAGTGTAAAATAAACTAATATGAAGAGTATTTACCCTGCCAAAAGCATTGGAGACGTGGCTCAGGGGAACGAAAACCTACCATGAATATTACGATCAATAAACCACTGGTTCAATCCCAGGTGATATGTCAGAAAAGATTTTGAAAGCGAATTCAATCATAAATCAGCTGAGAATGTCTGTATGCGATATGAAATAAACGATATCTTCATGGTAGCTCTCACTATGCTGAGAAAATCTAAATATGCTATTGACCAATGTTACATAACGCGTCAACGAATAACATTGTTGGCATCTAAGCAGATAACAGTCTTTCGCAGTTCAATTGCGTATCATCAGATATATTTGAACGTCTTTGGATTACTTTGTTCAACATTATTTTGTTGAATGTGTTTAAAAAATCGAAACATACAATGCAAAGAAAATCGAAATTTTGTAACGTTTTCTACGATACGTATTATTTTAATATATCCTTGTATCCTCAAGAATTGGGTATGATTTAGTCTCGCGTAACTGTTCTTTATTCACACTTTGTAATGTGGCTCTTCCAATTCCCACTTTAGAAACACATAATGCTATAATTTATATTAGAGACAACTTGTATTAATCGCCATGTATGCCCTTGAATGAAAGCTACAAGGACATCATCTCTATCATTTACTAATATCAAATTAATTATAATACAAAAAGTATATTTTAACATTCTGACCAAAAATCAGTAAGGTTTAGAGTGGGATCTAATATTGAGAGTTTTGAAACATAATATTTCTAAATGAATATAACGACTAGCAAATTTTGTGATTGAATTCTCACAATGTAATCCAATGTAATCCAGAATCCCACAACACATTCTGGATTACATTGTGAGAATTCAATCACAAAATTTGCTAGTCGTACGTTCACGAAATATTCAGATTTAAACTTATAACATGAGAATTCTCTTTAGTCAAATCAAACTGTCTCCTTGTAGGTCCCAAAGGTGACCATGGCATAAAGAAATAAAAGCATATTCGCATCATTTAAGATGTGTTGTTTATTGCAGATCCAAGTGTTTTTCAAAGATTTATTGTTTGCAATTATTGCTTAATTGCTAGATATGTGACACGAATATTCGATTACGAACAAAAAAGAATTTAAAAAACGTATATCAAAACACACTCACAAATTGGAAAGCACAGACCATACATAAATATGTCCATAAGAAGTATTAATTAAAACACAATATTTAGACGCATTTAACTTATCAAACCCTATTTTCAAACTAAATAAAGTTACTAAATGTAGTTTTGATCTGAGCAAACGCAATTTAAGAACCTCATTACTTTTATTTAAATTTCAGAAATTTTTGCTACATTATGCTGGTCACCGAAACTTTCGTTAGTTAATTTAGCAGAATCTCATGTTCTATAACCTGAAATAACACCACATTATAGTGCATCGTTCGATAAGACAAACATATTTATGGAGAAAGATCACAATGACAAATTTGCTATCAGTTATTCGTTATGTTTATTTAGAAATATTATGTTTCAAAACTCTCAATATTAGATCCCACTCTAAACCTTACTGATTTTTGGTCAGAATGTTAAAATACACTTTTTGTATTATAATTAATTTGATATTAGTAAATATACAAATATTATATATATATATATATATATATATATATATATATATATATATATATATATATATATATATAATTCATG
>NNCF01142487.1:15973-34058 GCA_002313205.1 Laupala kohalensis
ATTGATTGAATTTCGAAGAGAAATTAAGTTTTTAGTCTTCATAAGTATTACATGCTATAAATATTTTGCAATGTGTATAACTAAAAACTGAAAAAATTATTTCACTAATCATGATAAAATTCAACATTTATCTTCGCTAGTTTCATTAGGAATCTGTTTCTACTCTAGCATTAGACCATCCAACATAAAAGCTTATTTAATTCTTCGTTCTATTTTTAAACAAAAGTGGCGTGTCATTGATGTGTCCGTGATGAACATTTCTGCGATATAAATTTGTATTTTAAATGGCAGCAGAAAGTAGAAACTCCATTTAAATACTCCGAATAAATATTCTAATAAAAATCCATATTTAAATTTTTTAAATTTTTGTTCAACGCTTTCTGAAAATACGATGTTCTGGCGGTAAAAAAATATGTTAATGAGAAGAGATTTCTAGATATAAAATAACAAGTTCTTAAAGTACGACACTGAATCTGGCATGCTGAGAGCTAACAGTTATAGTAAATTGATGTTTAATTTTTTATGTATCATGTTAACTGCCTTTTTGGTATTTTAATTTATTGTAAATAATATGCTTAACGTCTAATTAATACGTTTATCTTTACAAATATCAACATCCATTTTCGTTCGTAAAAAGTTAGATACTTGTAAAGAATGGATCTAAATTACCATGTTCGTCCGCTGCTATTGAAATAAATGAATTATACTAAATATCAATGCTAACGTTTTAAACAAAGGATGAGTGATTATTATTATTATTATTATTATTATATGTGTATGAAATAAATTCAGTTATTGTGAAGAATACACATGTTACTCTCTAGAAATTAAGGTGATTGAATCATATTTCATTTTCCTGATTTTACATAAGTGTACAAGAAGGAAAACAAGAAAGAAAAAAGGAAGAATGGGAAGAAAGAAAGTATGAAAGAAAAATGAAAGAAGGAAAACAGATAAAATGATAAAATTATATTTGAGAGAATGAGCGATCATTAATAGCAAAATTAAATTTTATTCTATACTGTATTCTGGAATATTTTTGTCGTATATATAAATTAATTAATTTTCCCATAATTAAAGTGTGATTTTTTATTGTGTTATTATCTTAGTCAATCTTTGTGAATACAACTCAATTTCATTAGAATATCTTAATGGAAGTGATTGGGTTTTTGTTATATATTTTTTAAATCTAAAAAGGTTTTTTTGTAATATTACTCTCTGAGCATGTTGTTTTATGTTGCGCTATTACAGCCAAAGTGTTACGTCTGGAATCAACATATTTCTAGTAGATGTAATTTATTTATTCTCTAAGTGATTTAACATTATTAATATCACGAGAATTAATTTTCAGTGTTTTTTATTCATATTTTCTACAATTGTTTTCTATAATTCTTAAATTCTGATTAACATATAAGAATAGTATAAAAAAATTGCAAATTACGTGATTTTACGATAAACAATACACATCACATTATGCCAATGAGCTTTGAGTTCTTTACGCCAGTGTATAAAGTTCAGAAATTATAGGAATATTTATAAGTAATCCCTGATTCGAATTTTAAAAAATCCTAACGATATTTTGTGATGATATTCAAATTCTATGATAAAAAATATATTTTATTACTGTAAGATGCAAAAGTTTTTACAGAAAAACTAATATCTTTTATATTCTGTAGGGAGGCGTTGCGAGACAACTATCTTGAAATGTCATTTAAATATACAGAATGTTAAAGTTTATTGAAACTAAGGATATACAGAATATTTTTTGTAACGGAAGTCCAAGACGCGTGTGATAAAAAAATACGAAATATTTCTTTAATAGCGGCATAATGAAACATTTTCTTTCGTTACGATTTAATGGGGGTATGTTCGCTAGTACTGGTCCTCTATTGGTCTGCCGAACATGGAAGCAGTTTCAAGTTTCCCTACCATTGGTCGAACGAAAGTGAGGAGCTTTTTCCCCGTCTCAGAGACGTGACGTTGCAAATCTAAAGGTCACAAATCTCCAAGCGCGGGGGACGTAGAATATTTTCCTGAGCCCTTTTCTATTTCCAGGAGTATACATAATATTCAGTAGTTACATTTCTGAGTTTCTGTTGGCAAACGCAGTGGTGGCAGCACTTTGGAAGTAATTTGTTGTGTGCAAGTAAAGTATTAGTCGCTACTATTACCGCCAGTGATACCGTCGTTAGGATTGAAGATTGCATAGAGTAATTATCTCGGATGAACTCACCGTAACTGGGAGTACTGCGGGGGGAACTCGGACGTACCAGTATATTTTGTATATAGTTCACATATATAATAATAATTTACATAAACTCATAATATATGCACTCATATATATNATAATATCCCTTTCAACGAAATAAATTTCTGGGCGCGCCCCTAAATAATATGCGTATTTATTGCAAAATTAATGATAGTAAAAAAATATAACTTGAGCACAAGATTTTAATATGTGGAACCATAAAAATTGATTTTCTACTACTACAATTTTTTAGGTTATGAAAGAAATAAATACTTCATAAATAATAGCAAAACAGCATTAAAGAAAATTTTTTTTATAAACAATACAGTATAATATTCATATAAATTTTACTTCTAAATGTTTGAGGCTCAAAATTAAATCAGCTACATAAGTAAACTTTCTACCAATTTTAGAATTAAAAAAAAATGGGATGTGGTTTATTGGTACATCTGTGCTCACCGTATTGTTAACCCTCAACTGGCACATGTATTTCTCTCTTCATTTAAGACACACATTTTTCAATTATGAACCGACAAGTTTGTTGATTCAAATTTGAGTTTAAATGTCAAATAACCGGAAAATACTGATAGATTTTTATTTCTATTTCGATAATACACCTGCTAGATCGAAGAAAATATAGATCTATTGAGCAAAATAAAAATGTAAAAAGTATTTCAAAATTTTTATTTACGAAATACATAGTCAGTGGGAATGACGTCTAGTTTTGCAAAAAGACAAATAATTATTTTCTGCGATAAAAGAACGTAAAAGAAAACATTATTCTTGATTTTAACTGAAAATATTACGCAGTGAATTTCGCAAATATTGTACATATTATGTTATTTAAAAAGTTTTTTAAAGTTGACACAACGGACGTCGCACTTATTATCGCGTGCATCGATTACGCTAGGTAAAGCCTCTATTACTGACACTGTTTTGTCAAGTTGATATTAGCGGTTTCAGATTCTCAAATCGGATACACCAAATCGAAAAATCATGTGTGGTTTTCCTAATCATACGTGATTCCGGATCAAATCAACAATGAATTCCCTCCGTTCCTTAAATTTTTGGTTCCATTCCCACAAGATATACTGGCAATAAAAAATTCTCACTTGTGGTACACTACAATATATGGAAAAACAACACAATTTTTAATACATATATAATATATTTGAAAGACACCCTAGAGTTTATGTAAAAAAGCTTCATGCATCTTTCACCAAGATATTTGATATTCTATAACTAATATCTTCGAAGGATGAAATTGAGATAACTGTTGAGTTCATAACTAATAAAATTAATTAATATTTCAATTTTTAATCAGTGCAAATATTTTCTCATTTTTAAATGTAACATTTATTGAGCAAACTAATTGACATTTTATTGGCAATTTATAAAAAAAGGTTACCACATAATGATTGAAAAAAATTAATTTCTAGAAAATATAAATATTTTCAATCTAGAATTTCCATCCATGACTTAACATGAAAAATGGAAATTTTATAAAAGTATCAGACAGAACAATATAACACGTGTTCAACTTCATCTCAGCACAAAGGGCTCAGTATATAGAGACACATTTGTCTTTTTGCTCCATCTGATCGTTTAAAGCAAGTAATTTCGATATTTTTCGAATTTTATATAATTAAAATTTATTATTTGGTAATGATCAATAAAACTATCTGTCAATGATTTACGGCATTTGTAACACAATACACAAGTAAAATGGGGATGTGTAATTGTCCATGTCGACTCAATAAATGTAAATACGGATTTAGAAGAGTCAAAATACAATTTTATATTCCCCAACTACAATGACATAAGCTCATACTGTCTCTCATTATATATTTTACGTTACGAAGAAGTTCGTCGTATAAAATTATAACTAAGTAAACCGGGTAATTCTAAACAGACGAATTAATGTGGGAAATTACACACAAGGAATCTTCGTAACAAGAAATTTGTATAGAAGAGTAACCGGTTATATTAAAGTGCTAAAATGTAAACGTTTTTTAAATTAACACATTAAAATTGAGTCGTGAAAGGAAACATTCAAAACGTTTTACAAAATTAACCCGCCTAACCTTAGGAAGTTTAATTAATGGTATGATTTTTGCAGTACAATTAAGAGCATGAATATGCTATAACGCAGTATATTTTGTCATTTGAGAATTATAGATATTTGATTCACCCATATTTTTTTAAAATTTGTTTGACGTAGCGTTTGTCTATTCGTATTCTGTTTTAATGCAATTGTTGGAATTCAAATAATCGTCTTCACTGTGAAGTTACATTAGATACATGACACGTGTTATAATTCGTTTATCATCATATAAGAATATGTAAAATTATGAGGTATGAAAATTATAATTTCTAACAATTAAATGATTCATATACTTCACTAACATCGTCTTGTAGAAGTCGTTCATTTGTTTCCATCTGTTTTGTGGTGCTTTTTACTGGTAAGCTACGAGTAATTGTCACTAGGCCATATTGCATGTTATAAGTGACCAACGTACACATTAACAAATGTGAGATATCGTACAGAGCAGAACATCATGATTATTAGTTGAATGGAATAGGGAAAAGGAACCACTTCCATTACAACTTTACATTTCCCTGCCGGTCTGACAGTATAAATACATTTTCTTGTTCTGCCTGACACGTTATTCAATGGTTACTTCAAATCGTTTCTGCACTCAGTTCTTCCCTTATTGTTCATGCGCACATAAACAGGTAAAGTAAATTCATAAACATTTTTCTTCACTATAACAGAAACGTATTTTGTCTCACGTTAAAATAAAAGTTCAATAACATCTAAAATATTTCTAGCCACTGTATTACATTTTAAAGTGCCGATAAAGATACTGTACCACATCGTAATATTTCATGGAAGGTACTGGTGAAACACCGTTGGCTGTAACATTATCAATAAATTACGTTTTGCGGGAAGAATTGCGGGTTCTGAAAATATTGTTTTGTTTTTCGCATTTCATCGTTTTGAGAAGCTAAAGCAATTCCGTTGTGATATGTATTATATGTATCGGACGAGGAACTCTCACCAGAAAATATCTTGTTTTTCATTATGTGATATGTAAAAGGAGGTTGCTAACAACCGAAATGTAAAGGTGTAAATTAGTTTTTTTTCCTCCACGTGGTCATACGCAGTTTGTACTGTTTTTTGACAATAAAATTTATTAAATTTAACACATTAATAAAAAATAATTTCGATTCTATATGAGATTTCTTAACTGTCAAAAGTATTCATCCATGACTATGATACTAGTTATTGATTTGTAAAATCTCTAGAAATTTTAAAACCATTACATATCTCATCTTAATTACGCTTTATGTTCTATAATAACTTGGGAAAAAAGTTTTTAAAAATGATAGTATTTGTTTATATAGCTAGTTTGATAGATAATGAAACATAAACATATTAAGTAAATTTATTTACTGTTTTTCAGGTGATCATAAATAGTTTGAACTGCATTTTTGTCTATTAATTCATTATTAATCATAAAAAAGAAGGGTGATAGGCAAACGATTTATAATATTAAAAAAAACTGACAGCATACTTTAAAAACACTTAATTTAACATTCGCGTAATCAATGTATTCCTATATTGTTTTTTATTGTTTTCCAGGACCACATTATCAGATTTTCAGGATGAGATCAACCACAGAGATGTAGTAATAATTGTTTCAACAGAATAAGGAATAAATTACATTCGCAAATAGTCATCTTTTCATTCTTCATTTCTAGAAAATAGAAGAAACTAAATTTTCTATAACGAGAAGAAACTATGGAAGAAATAGGGTTCCCTAAAAGTCTCGAATGTTTTTATCCAGTAATATTTCTTGCAAGAATTATAGGAGCATTGCCACTCACTCTACAGCATGCACATTCTTTGAGAAGAAGTTATTATTCTATATCATTTTCCATGACTGTAACGTTAAGCCTAATACTACTGCATATTTTCGTTTATCCTGCTTATACATTCGAACCAGATGGATCAAATATTAAGGATCACGTTAGAGATATTCTTAACATAATATGTCTGCTAACAAAATCATCTGTTGTTTTGTACTCAGTGTTCGCAGGAGCATTGCTGAATGAAAGCAAATGCAAAAGAGTACTCCATACATTTCGTAAGGTGGAGGGTAATTTTCGTGACCTTTCGCCATCTTTCTTGTCTCGGAAAAGAGCTACTACCTTAACTATCATAATTGTCGTGTACAATATGATTGAAATTCTTTTCATCCATTATGTATTTCAGAAGTCCATCCTCAGGACTCTGATGAATGTTTGGATTCGACTTCACATCATAGTGATTTTTGAAATATCTTACTTATTGTCTAAAATACTAACTAGTTTCTTTCACATGATATGTAGAGAAATACGTGATACATCTGACAAAATAAAATATTACTTATATACCCTTGACCACCAGAATAGTTCATGCCAAGTGACAAAAAGAGAAATGCTGTTTAACTGTAATTTCATTGACATATCATCTCTCAGAAGTTTTGTGAATGGGGTCAAATTCAGGATATGTAAACTTCAAATTGCGCATTCTCTCTTGCAAGACCTGTGTTGGATGCTGGATCAACTCGTCAATATACATCTTCTACTGATTTACAGTCATTTTCTTACAAATCTGTTGACGGTTTTATATTTCGCTTTGGAGATTCGTACTTGGGATATCGTGTTCTTAAGTATGAGTTCATTTCACTCTTGGTTCGTAGGAATGTTAGTAGCAAGAGCAGCAGGACAGGTAACAGTTGCAGCTAATAAGGAAGTTATGAGATCTGCAACCATGTTAATGTCACTGTCAGCTGGGAAACCAGAGTTGGAGAAGCAAGTACAGGCTTTCATCCTGCAAGTGAATGCGAGTAAGATACATTTCACAGTTGGTGGGTTGATTTCTTTGGATCTCAAAATGTTTGCAGGATTATTGGGTTTCGTTTTCGGTTACTCTATAATAATAATGCAGTTTGTTATACCGTCGTTTAATGAAAGTAGTATTCACCACAATTTGCAATATGACAATTTTCATATGGAAAACGCATAATTTTCTTAGTATATTTCAGATATCTAACAAGTTCACCTTGGTTCATAACCAACATAGAACTTCACAAAGAATTAAATATACCACCCATATCCTAACACATCCACAAACAGTCAACCTCATTTTCCAACAACCTCTATAATTGCCCTATTAAGAAGTTTAGGTACCCAGCAAGGGTTAAGTCTCGATACCCCAATAATCTGTTGAAATCTCGATAAGTGATGAAAATCAATCATCATACTGCCTCTCTTCGTATGTACACTACTGATAACATAAAAGGGCCCATTTAATTTCCAAGTGCCACGCTCTGACCAGTTTTGGATCTGTTAGGTTTGCAACGGATCTCTCTTCTTGATTCTCCTTCGGCAGGGGAAGTTTCTTTCGACCAATCGTAAGTCTATTTGAAACGGCGCCCATATTTGGCAGACTAATAGAATACATCGTACCGCTGGTAAATCGTAACGAGATAAAATATTTCATTACACCGCTATTAAAGAAATATTTTGTATTTTTTTATTATACACATTTTTTACTTCTATAACAAAAATATTCTGTATATTCTTGACTTCAATAAACTTTACCATTCTCTATATTTAAACGACATCTCGAGATTCGTTGTCTCGCAAGGTCTTCATAGGCAATGTACACGATATTAGACTTTCTATAAAAAACGTTTGCGTAATACCGTAATAAAATATAGTTTTTAACAGAATTTGGATATAATTGCAATATATCGCATGGAATTGGTATAATTCGAATCATAAATTACTTATAAATATTCCTAGTGAGGGTTTGAATCCTAGTGAGACATGTGAACTGATTTTTGAAAATGGTTAATACCACAATTCAGCTCGTAATATCTGTTTGGGAGCTGTAATGAACGAAACCTTAATTCATGCTCTCACATAGCTTAGGAAAATCTTAAAACATACGCTGAGCAATTGTCAATTCGGCAACGTAACATTACGACACACATGGCAACGTGGCAGGTACAAAATTTACCTGGCGCCGACAGGACAATTTCCTATAAAATAATTTCTATTCATGTTCTCTTTAAGTTTCGATATCTCAGTTTCTTCATGTGTAAATGAAAGTGTTCAATGACATATTTTACGAGGAATTTAGAAAAGTTCTTTAAAATTTCAATAAATATGTGCAAAAAAAAATTATATTGAATTTAAAATTAAATAATTTATATTTAAAGAAAACAATGTTACTAAAAGGAATTCACGAGTTCGTAATTATACCCCAAGTATTAAAAGTTTATTTTAATAAAAATATTGAGTAGGAAACGGGTCTAATATATATCCAAACCATATTTTCAATAAATATTTATTCATATTGCATATAGATTTACAAGATTATACATTTGGAGAACAATATTTACTAAAGAAAAAGGTATATGCTCTATTATTTATGCAATTTTATTATAAACAATCAATTACTTTATTTTTTGTTAAACACACTATTGAAATTTAATCGTGCGTGGTCAATGTGGTGATGCTAATTTAGAATCATCTTCAGGGTCCCTGTATTCTTATTTTGTATTTTTTCTAATTACACTACATTATTGTAGATAAATTTATTTTCTCTTAAAACATTAAAAAGGAAAAAAAATGTTGAGAAATTTTAGCCTTTCAGAGTCATAATGCATATTACATTAACATACAACTAAAATGTATTCCTTTCCACGAGTTTCATTAGAAATCTCTTCGTTGTTCTTGCTCTATCATTTGACAATCAAATATAAAAGTTTCTTCTATTTGTTAAACGAAATTACGTGTCATTCGCGCCTTCATCGTATGTCCGAGAGGAAAATTTCAGCGATCTAAATTTCTAATTTTACAGCCAGTAGAAAGTAGAACTCCATTAAAATATTATGCGTAAGTAACATAAATATTACAATGAAAAAACATATTTATTATAATATCTCATATTTGTTGAACACTTTCTGAAAATATGAAATTCTCTGTTGAATTGACGGCAAAATGTTACGTTAATTGGAGAAGATTTCTAGATTTAAAATAACAAGTCCTTAGAATATGACACTGAATCAGGAATACGGGCAACTACAAGTTACAATAACTAAACATATAAAACTAAATACGACCTTGTTAACTGCCTCGCTCGATTTAAATTTACTGTAAATATTATACTGAAAGTCTGACTAATACGTTTATCTTCACAAATGTAACATCCATGTTGCTTCGTAAAAATTTATATACACACAAAGAATGTTTCTAACTGACAATGTTCGTTCCCTGCTTTGGAAATCAATAAATAATACTGAATATCGATACTAACATTATAAATGAGGAGTGAGTTAAGTATGTAGAATATATAAAGTATTTCAATTGTAAAAAAATTCGTCAACGAAGTTTTCATATTATTGATCTCTGATTATTTGTTTAGGTTTCACGATTACTACCAAATTGTTATATCGTGGATAAATATGTCACTAGAAGATGTAATTTATTTGTTCCTTATAGTAGTTTTATATTACTTATAACTCAATAATTAAACTTTTGTGTTATTAGTTCATATTTGAGACAAACTTTTCCTATATTTATTTAATTCCTTTTCACATATATGAAAAACTTAAGAGAATCGCAATTTATGTGAAATTACTTTCGACAATAGTAGGCAATGAGATTTGATTTCTTTACTTCACTGTATAAATATAAGAAATTATAGAAATATTTATAAGTAATTTGTGATTCTAATTATACCAATTTCATACGATATCTTGCAATTATATTCAAATTCTGTTAAAAACTATATTTTATCACAGTATTACGCAAACGTTTTTTATAGGAACTGTAATATCGTTTATATTGCCTATGAAGCCATTGCGAGACAACGAATCTCGAGATGTCGTTTAAATATAGAGAATGGTAAAGTTTATTGAAGTCAAGAATATACAGAATATTTTTGTTATAGAAGTCCAAAATGTGTATAATAAAAAAATACAAAATATTTCTTTAATAGCGGTGTAATGTAATATTTTATCTCGTTACGATTTACCAGTGGTACGATGTATTCTATTAGTCTGTCAAATATGGGCGCCGTTTGAAATAGACCTACGATTGGTCGAACGAAACTTCCCCTGTCGAAGAGGAAGCTGGAGGAGAGACGCGTTGCAATCTTAACAGATCCAAAACTGGTCAGAGCGTGGCACTTAGAAAAATAAAAGGGCCCTTTTATGTTATCAGTAGTGTACAACATTCAATAGATGATCTTACAAATATTATGAATTAACAATTCTGTACACAAAAGTATTTTTCACAATTAGCGTTTATACACACATAGCTAGGATTTTCCGAACCGTTATTCAAGTGTATTGTATCATTTGAAACGGCCTGTGCCGAACGAGACGAAAACAAATTGAAAAAAATCTCTTTAAGAAGTGTCATTTGACGAATTACATGTAAAAGGCTTTATCTACAGTAAAAATCTTTAGTTACAACCCACAATGAATAATGAATTGAATATCGTTTCTAAATATGATTGGTATGTACTAAAGACGAGAAACTATAGTGTATTTTTATAAAAATTGATTTTTCGTTGTTTTATTAATTTCTATTTTATAATCACTGTGGAACATTTTTTATTTGTTGTTAAAGTAAGCTACAATACGAACTGTTATCAAGCAATGAATTTGAATGAAGAGTGACTGTATGTGGAATATATTTTTGCAAGCAGTTCAGTGCAATATCTGAGATTTGACAGTTTGCTCAGACATTTTAATTACACCAGTCAATTGATTAAAACAAATTAATTAAAATTAACGGATACTGTTTATTTTTTATTTACTTTTTAATTTTAAGTTATCAGATCCCATCATAGGATACTATATGTGCCTCTTAAGAAACTTATATTGTCATAATTTTTTATTGTAATATATTGTCAGTTTCATGTAAAATATAATGTGTTAATATATTTTACTATGTTATAAAAATATAACTATTATGATTTTCTTGTGAATTTTTAGTTTGAATCTTGCTTTTTAATGTCAAACAATTTGAACTTGAAATATTATATATGAATATGAATTATTCTCTTAAAGAATGTTAAAATAAAATCGATGTATTATATTAACAAATCAAAAATATAGTGTGCTGCAAAATACAAGGTATTTATTTATTTAATAAAACGTATTACGTTCCAAAAACAGTTATTACAAGACTTTAATATCATTATTGTTCAAAATTTCCCTTCTTTAATTTTCTTAGTGCCAAAATACCAAAAATGTCTGTATTCATATATTTACAAAATGTCATTGACAAGTTCGAATATTCCTGATATTACCTATCTACCATTCCCAAGTCATTTATCAGAGTAATATGTGTTGCGATTCCCGGTCAATGCAAAATGCAAGTTAATTTGGAAATCACACTGTATATTTTCATTCACTTTTACACACATTGAAGTTGTGTACTCGGTTGAAAAAAAACAACAGATGTAAGCAACTAGTTTTATGCTCCTCGGCAAAGACAATGGGAATCCGATGATACCATAAAGATGGTGTACATAAGCAAATTATATTTATGTTTTATGTAATGGGGTGTTAATATTTTATGATTCCTGCTCTTTGACCTACCCACATGATTTAGCCGAATAAATTGGTAATGAGAGATGTTGGGTTGATGTGGAATTTTAGATATCGAATCGGCATTAGTCTGGAGAAGGTTAGGGAAACCATAGGTATAAACAACCATACTGACCTGGACTGTGTTCTTCCAGTATACATGTACGTAGGGAACGTTTACGGCGTAGGGAGCGTTTTGTCGTTTTTACTAAGCCGCGGCTTTAGTCATATTTACGACTATTATTCATCACTTTATACCTTACATATTAATCTCATAGTTTCAAATTTTAAAAACTTGAGTTACTTTCAAGATACCATCAGATTTTGTCCGATATTGTGAGAAACATTTTTCCGTTTTCAAATTAGTTGAAGTCTCTTTCTCCAACAGCATCTGCTTAATGAATCAAAATTACTCTCCTTGGTGCACCCAAACTCTAACTCCCCTCCCCATTTCTTACTTAAATTATTTCCTTCTTGTAAAGTCACCTTTCTGAAACCCTTTCATTTACAAAAATAAAACCTCCCTGATCTCTGAGTGCACTTACTAGACTGATGTGTTTCTTCTCATGAAGCAAAAAACTGAAAAAGTGAAATGAAATTACGTAATTGACTCTTACATTATGTAATTCATGCAATTCTGTAATTAACTATTACATGTTTAACTAACGGATTAATGATGTTAAGATCTTGCAACGTATTAAATGCACTAAGATGAAATATATGTGGCTTGAAGTAAAAACGAGTTTCTAAATTTTTTAACCATAATTCATGTCATTTCTTTTTCTACTTAATTTGACTAAATGTCGATATCAAAATATTTTTAAAAGATCAACTTTGTAAATAAAGCAAGCTCTATTCAGCTACAATGGCAATAATAAGTTTTCTCCAATAATAGTGGTAATAACGGTTAAGTCCATGTTAACTAGGAGAAACACTGATGTATTAAGGATTCAAAAAAATTGTAAACAGACGAATTAATGTGGGAAATTACACAAAAAGAATCTTTGTTACAAGAAATTTGTGAAAAAAGAGAGTAACCGGATATATTAAAGTGCTAAAATTAACAAAATTGAGTCGTGAAAAGAAACATTCAAAACATTTTACATAATTACCCTCCTTAACATTAGGAAGTTTAATGAATCGTATGATTTTTGCAGTACAATTAAGATCATGAATATGCTATAACGCTGTATATTTAGTCATTTGACAATTATAGATATTTGATTCACCCATTTTTTTTTATTTGCTAGACGTAGCGTATGCCTATTCGTATTTTGTTTTAACGCAATTGTTGGAATTCAAATAATCGTCTTCACTGTGAAGTTACATTAGATACATGGCACGTGTTATAATTCCTTTATTATCATATAAGAATATGTAAAATTATGAGGTATGAAAATTATAATTTCTAGCAATTAAATTATTTATATTCTTCTCTAACATCGTCTTGTAGAAGTCGTTCATTTGTTTCCATCTGTTATGTGGTGCTTTTTACTGGTAAGCTACGAGTAATTGTCACTATGACATATTGCATGTTATAAATGACCTACATACACATTAACAAATGTGAGATATCGTACAGAGCAGAACATCATGATAATTAATTGAACGGAATAGGAAAAACAAACCACTTCCATTACACGTTTACATTTCCCTGCCGGACTAACAGTATAAATACACCTTCTAGTTCCGGTTGACACGTTAATCAATGGTTACTTCAAATCGTTTCTGCACTAAGTCCTTCCCTTAATGTTCATGCGCACATAAACAGGTAAAGTAAATTCATAAACATTTTTCTTCCCCATAACTGAAGAGTATTTTGTCTCATGTTAAAATAAAAGTTCAATATCATCTAAAATATTTTCTAGCCACTATATTACATTTTTGATGCCAATAAAGAAACTGTACCACATCGTAATATCTCATGGAAGGTACTGGTGAAATACCGTTGGCTGTAACATTATCAATAAATTACGTTTTGCGGGGAGAATTGCGGGTTCTGAAAATATTGTTTTGTTTTTCGCATTTCATCGTTTTGAGAATTCCGTTGTGATATGTATTATATTTATTGGACGGGGAACTCTCACCAGAAAATATCTTGTTTTTCATTATGTGATATGTAAAGGTAGGTTGCTAATAACCGAAATAAAAAAAAAATAATATCGTTTCTATATGAGATTTCTTAATTGTCAAAAGTATTCATCCACGACAATAATACTCGTTATTGATTTGTAAAATCTCTAGATATTTTAAAACCATTACATATCTCATCTTAATTACACATTACGTTCTATCATAGCAAGGGAAAAAAACTTAAAAAAATGATAGTATTCTTTTGTATAGCTAGTTTGATAGATAATGAAACATAAACATATTAAGTAAATTTATTTACTGTTTTTCAGGAGATCATAAATAGTTTGAACTGCATTTTTGTCTATTAATTCATTATTAATCATAAAGAAGAAGGGTGATATGTAAACTATTTATAATATTAAAAAAGACTGACAGCATACTTTAAAAACACTTAATTTAACATTCGCGTAATCAATGTATTCCTATATTGTTTTTTATTGTTTTCCAGGACCTCATTATCAGATTTTCAGGATGAGATCAACCACAGAGATGTAGTCATAATTGTTTCAACAAAATAAGGAAAAAATTACATTCGCAAATAGTCATCTTTACATTCTTCATTTCTAGAAAATAGAAGAAACTAAATTTTCTATAACTAGAAGAAACTATGGAAGAAATAGGGTTTCCTAAAAGTCTCGAATGTTTTTATCCAGTAATATTTCTTGCAAAATTACGTAATTGATTCTTACATTATGTAATTCATGCAATTCTATAATTAACTATTACATGTTTAACTAACGTATTAATGATGTTAAGATCTTGCAACGTATTATATGCACTAAGATGAAATATATGTGGCTTGAAGTAAAAACGAGTTTCTAAAAAAAAATTTATCATAATTCTTGTTATTTCTTTTTCTACTTAATTTGACAAAATGTAGACATCAAAATATTTTTAAAAGATCAACTTTGTAAATAAAGCAAGCTATCTTCAGCTACAGTGGTAATAATAAGTTATCTCCAATAATAGTGGTAATAACGGTTAACTCCATGTTAACTAGGAGAAACTCTGATGTATTAAGGATTCAAAGAAAGAGTCACTAAATTGTTTAACAAATCTTAGTCATTGAGGACAGTAATAATATTTAATTTTACAGACGTATAATAAAACTAAACATTAAAATTCTTTGTAATTGGATGTTATTTCGAAGTCAGTCTTGTTGGTCTTTCCAGATACAGTGTATTTTCTTCCTTTATATTGTTGGTGGTGGTTTTGTTTCTTGCCCTATCTAATCCAGTTTTTTGTATCGCTGTCCGATTGTTCTTGTAGTTCATCACACGAGTACAATATTTGACTGAAATTTTTCTATGATTTCTACATTTGGACCAGGGGTAATGTCAGTTTAGTTTCTTTAAACTGGAGTATGATGTATAAAATTCATAAATTTATGGTCGTAAAAAAGGAAATATACTTATTAGGAAATCTTCTTCTAGGTGTTTTTATGAAGAGGCAATAAATATAAAATAGTTGGAAAACAAATAACAATAAGGAAAAGATATTTATGTGAGAAAATAATTATTAATATTCCGAGCAATAAATATGCTCGGAATATTAATAAATATCAAAATACCACTCTTGTACTACACCATTCTTTTTTCAAATTCCAAAACAATATTTTGAAACTTCAAACATGTTTTTTCTCGCTTACATTACGTGGAGTTAATTCTTTGTCCCTCAAACCACAGATATATTAGAGAGTTAATCACCTTGCAAATAAGTACATGTTGAAAAGAAAATTCACTTCTACAAAGATGTACTGAAGGAATCATATGTACTTCGCAATAATTTTTTATTGACAGTATGGATAATTTTCATAATGGATTCATTGAAATATTATTTCTTCCCATATAAGTAACCAAATATTGACTTTCATATGTATTTTGCAAGAATCTCAAACAAATACTCCATGGTACATTCAATCACTAATAATAATTCTAGGCGATCAAATGCTAGTTAAGTGGGACGCGAATAATGCACGGATAATTCCTGCTCACGCTTTCCTGTCACTGGAACTGAAAGAATGCTCTTAAATACGAAAAGAGATCCTACACTGCAAGTAGAGTATTCTTACCTAGTTGCAGTACAAGTAAGGTATTATATTATCCGCCTCACATGATAAGGTAAAGTTATTTTCATTATTGTTGCTAAATAATATTTTTTCTGTCATGTTCCATTCACTAATTGTTTTACATGAAACGTTTGAGAGAAATTCTAATTTGTGCTTCTTCATGGTTTTGGGGGTCTAATTCGCTGATTACAAATTTCAACTAAGGAATTATTTTGAAACAATGAAAAGCAAGAATAGAGAATTTTTGCAATAATTCTGGAATATGCAAAAAGGACATTTTGAGAGTTCTTTTTATTTTGCTTCTTGGCTAATAAAACGTGCTGAATAAATAACAAGTAAATATAATTCAATATNCTGAAAAGCATATTCCATTTTTAGAATTATTCTTTGTTCCAGAACACGTATATAGAACCTCCAAGAATGGAATTACCAAGAATTCTTCAAAGTATGGGTCTACTATTCTTTATGGCACGTATCATAGGACTAATACCTTTCACAACAGAAAACAAACAGAGTACAATCAAACAATACATTTTATCAATACCAACATATGTTTTAAACATTGCCATCATGACATTATTTTTCCATTTCTTTCTTTCAAATCCCTTTGTAGTTTCAAATAAATTCAACGCTAAGAATTATCTTGATATTATCCTTTCTTTGTTGGCTTGTACAGCAGAAATCTCTATAGTTCTGTATTCCTTAATAGCAGGAATTACAATGAACGGCAAAAAATTAAAATATATAATCTCTTTATTTGAAGCGTTGAGAATTATTCTTGGCGATATAACGCCTAAGGGTTTGTCTTCGAAGATGGTTATTATTGCAACAATCATTAATATTATGTATAACTTCATCGAAATAGTTTCCTGGATTTACACGTTCCGTCCACCAATCCCTATATTTACGCTATATTACTGGTCTCGTATTTTCGTAGTAGTGATTAGTGGAATTTATTACTCGTTCTTTAGAGTAATTATGAATTACTACGAAGCAATCAGTGTAGAGTTATATAATATGTCCGAGAAATTAAATCGTTTCTCATCCGCTATTCCCCAAAATAGTGATCAAGAGGAAATAGAACGAGATGTGGTGTTTCTTTGTCACGTGAAAAGTAATTCAGAGTTCCGAGTGTTTATGAACTTTGTCAAGGCTCGTTATTGTAAGCTCCGACTTGCCCACTCAGGTTTGTTGGACCATATATATGTTGGATTTTGGATAAAATTTTCAATATACACTCTCTTGTAATGCAATACTACTACGTAGGCGTAATGGTAGCTACCTTATACTCATTTGTGATGGTGACTAATATGTGTGAGATCATATTGCTCATCATGACGTCACTTTACATTTTGTCGTTTGGAGCGCTAGTAGCAAACGTTGCTGGACGGACTGCAAATGCTGCAAACAAAGGAGTACCCAGAGCGGCGGTCATGTTATTGGCCTGTTCGGTTGGAAATGCAGAAGTAGAAAGTCGAGTGCAAGTGTTTCTCTTACAAATGCTAGCGAGTGAAGTCCAGTTTACGTCTGGCGGATTAATGCCGCTCGATCTAAAAAACTTTGCGGCAATGCTTGGAAACATTATAGGTTACTTCATTATTGTAATGCAATTTTTGTAATCTCCGTCACATAAAACAAATCCTCAAAAATTAGGATAAGCACGTGTTTAAATAAACTTCTGTACTTAAATACAACATAATTTTAAGGTTAACGTGTAATATATATTTAAAATATTGATAGAATAAATATTAATGTAATTGTTTTCTAACGGTAGTCTAATGTCGAAACAATGTTGACAATACATATTCAATATGTCAATATAGCCAATGTTGGCATGTTGTTTGATGCACATAAATTTGTTGTACAATGCAAACTCAGATATGTCATTTCATTCCCTTGACAGAAAAAAATACAGAAAAAGAGCAATTTACAAACACAATAATCAAGCATCTGAATGATACTCAGTATGCAACCGAC
>NNCF01142492.1:775-31203 GCA_002313205.1 Laupala kohalensis
ATATATATATATATATATATATATATATATATATATATATATATATATATATATATATATACACACACACACTTGCGACGTGAATGTATATACTGAAAATATGCTCTCCATAAGAAGCAATATTTTGGATATACCTTTACATTTTTGTATGTTCTGTTATATTGTGCGAAAGAGGACATATTACTGAGTGCATACCTCAAATCTGAAACAAATGGTATCGCTGAAAACCACAGAATTAATTTATCAAGATAAGTATATGTTGTTACGTGTTATTGTTCTTGTTTACGATGTTTCGATAAAATTATTGCAAGGTTTCTATGTTCTCATTCCACATTTGAGGTATAATAAAGTACATGGAGAATTTTACGAGCAACTGAATGAAATTAGGATTCAAAAATCTTTTCATTTTGGCTGAATAACTGAAGCATTATTTAAATATGAATGTACACGGCTTGACATGTGCTGTGATGTTGTAGCTCTTTTATTAAAGAACCTACTGAGCGGAGTTGCTGAAACTTGCTAGGACAGTGCAACGGGTGATCTACGTCACTACTGCCGCTTTATAGACAGCTAGTAATTCGCAGTGGCTTAAAAAATAACTCTAAATTTTTAATATGGACTGAAGCATGGCGATATAAAAAACGTGTATTCCGTGTTTATTCAAATTCCCCTTGAGATATATTACTACGAGAACTATACTATACATTGTAGCGATCTCTGTGGGGACTTTGGGTACTCGGTCGACGTATAGGGATAATTATTTCTACTAAAATTGGGTCTCAAAACATGAAGAGAAATAGAGCCAAGCTGCCGGGATAAACAAGCACCAAATTACAGTTATATAGAGAGATTTTAAGGGGCGCCAGTATGACACGTTTGGTGACAATTGGATTGAAAGAGGCTAGGCTATATCGTGCAATAACACGTGACAGGGAAACGTTCAATTTTAATCATTTTTCTATAACTTGCGATCGATGCGAGATGGGCAATTGGACCAAAGGAGTTTTACTACATGTGACTACGAATATCTGGAAATAGACAAAATAATCTGATGGAAACTAGGGAGTTAAAGGACACGTGTTAAAAGTCCAAAATAGAGAAAAAAGAAAAGGAAAGAGTCCAGCGTAGATGGAGATAAGATAGGGGAGATCAGTGATGCTAGGAGAGAAGGTAGTGGCATGAAAAATCATAATTTAAAAGTACATAAGCTCGTGAAAGATTAAAGAAAGATGGATAAAGTTATTTCAGATGACAAATTAAAGATAGTTTCTAGTGGAGTTGTGGTGCAGCTACGAGAGGAAGTAGAACAGATGAATGAGATACTAGTAGACCAGGAAGAGGAATTGTACCAGGTTCGGGACCAAGGAAAAGAGGAAAACATAGAACGTAGATTAAAGATGTGGTTAGAACATTTGCAGAAAGAGAAAATGACAAGATAAAATAACATGATAGTCGGGGCGACGCGGGAATTTTTGAATGTCTCAACAGAAACGGTTTGTGCTTGTATCGGGCAGCTCAAAAGGATGCAAAGGTAGTAAAAAGGATGAAGGAAGAAGTTGAAAGAAAAGTAGAGATAGAATGCAGATCAAGGGTGTGCAGATTGCACCGGAGAAAATTAGGCAAACGATAGAACAGGGATACGGAGTGTAACAGAAATATGCCAGGCGACATATGATAAGGTAGTTGAGATGGACACTACAACGTGAAAAAACGGAAACCCTTTTGCTACTGGAAAAGGGGAACGATGAGAGAGAAATAGGAGATGTAGTTAAGGACCACATGGTAGCAGACAAAAGTAGGGTTAAATAGATAATATGCCAACTTGCTTTGCTAATTAAAGAAGACAAGGGAAAAATTTTCCGTAATGTAGCAATTTTGTAAATGAAGAAGATAAGCAGTAGAAAGCTGCAAATAAAGATATATTGTATAGAGAAGGATCAGGGGGGAAACACTTATTAGTGGAGTTCAAAACTTTGACGTAGAGGAAAGTAAGGATCTATTCAAACATGAGTATTGTGTAAGGAGAAATTTAAAGGTGGACATACAGAAAACTGGATAGTCGAATTAGCGGGAAGAAATTGTCAAGAATATTGTATAAGAAGAAATTTAAAGGTGGACATACAGAAAACTGGATAGTCGAATTAGCGGGAAGAAATTATGAAGAAATTAAAGAGCAAGGACGTATATATCGTGAATTTAGAAGTTACAGGAGGGATGACGACAAGGAACCTTTACGATGCATTAAATGTTTCCGTTATGGGCAATTGTCGCGGTACTGTTGGGAAAAAGAATTAATTTGCAGTTACTGTGCGGAGTCGGATGGAATTTAAACAATGTCCGAATAAAAGAAAAGAACGACAATGTATTAATTGTTCAAGGAATAAAGATGTGTTCATTTGTCTAATTCAATAGGTTTTGTTAATAATAGTTGCTAGGGACAGCGCAAGTTACGGAAGGAAGCTCCATATTTATGGTATTTTCATACTATATTTGAGGTTGGCGACATTCAAAGATTAGTATACCAGCGATTTGCGTGCAAAAGCGTGAATTGATTCGCCCCACGGGAGTCTAAAAACGACGAAAAGAAGGTGTGGTGTATTCGTGAAGATGTTCGCGCTGTGTTTTTGCGACATTAAGTGTGCAGAGAAGCCCTACGAGACCGGACGAGACATGGATGAGTGAGAACAGGATACATGATTTGCTTAGTATCTTCTATTGTAGGGGGTAATAGCCGGACGTATCACTAATACATTACGCTTGGTGTACATGTAAACGATTATAACGGCCATAAAACGGGACAAATTAAGACACTCAGAAAGATTGGTGAGTACTAAGAGCTCATATTTGCTAGTAGGTGCCTTGTAGTATTGGATTGTTGCGCAAAAATATGTGAAGTGCTTAAATAGCTATTCATATAATATGCTAAATGTACATAGTATCATGTACGTGTCAAAACAAGGCCCAATTAATTGGTTATGTAGTGCCATAGAATACTACATATGTATTGTGTCATAGAATATTAAACAAGGTTACGACTTCCTTGGAGTGCAGGGGAGCTTCCTTTGACAATGTAAGACAAGTGACGCCCCCTACTCTGTAAACAAGATACTCTTGCAGCAAAATTTTGTCAAGGCCTCCTGTGGATGTAGAGCTAAGGAGTTGCCATAATGTGCTTATGTTGGCTGTTAACTCCATGCGCTTTACGCTCTATACCGCATTCTGCATGAATAGGGGTGCCAAGTGCGAATATACAAGTGTCGCCCACTTATAGGTACATATACGAACTATATACGTGCGACCGAAGGAGACTTTGCGGCAGTGCGCCATCCTCTCAGGGGGTGGGGGACGTTGTTACGAAGACGTATACCTCAACCCAGCCGTCACCCAGAGCCGACATATTGCAAAAATTGTGTACCAAGGGAAACGATCATTATTCACGTTTTCGCCCATATTTCGGGAACAGAAAGAGATATCATTGAGTGGTTTGAAATTTAGGTCACAGTAAGTTAAAACGGAGCAGGCGAGAAGTTCAACGCAAAAACAGTGTTATATAAGGAAAAATTTAGAGAAAAGATAGGATGAAAAATAAGACCACGCAGCCACATAAAAGAAGCAATCTTACAGCTCTCGAAGCGTTATTTGTGAAGTGCTACAACAAACTCTATAGTACACTACGCAGGGGGAACTACACACGTAGCAGGTCATTATGATCTCACTAATGGATGTTGCGGACTTGAAATGTGGGCCTTCGATGCCTCCTGCACGGAGCAGTGGGAGTGACTACAATACCAGCAAAGATGATACTGATGTGATGGAGCCGCGAATGAAACATTATAGGAAGATAGGGGTACAAGGTAAAAGACCTCTCCATCATGTATACGAGATAATGGTAAACTTTGACAAAGAGAAATTAAAAAATTGTCAGGACAGGTACAACAAATCATGCAGACAGGTGTAAAACATTTGTGGAAAGGATACGAAGAGGTGAGATGGGAAAATATCCAGTTCCGCGTCAAGGTACAGAAGAATGATAACGTACAGAACATTAGGGACTACAACCTGGAGATTGGGGAAAAGTTCCATAAAGGGCAATCGTTGGGTACAGAGACATTACACAACATAGAAGAACGCTTGACAAACGCCATCGATGAGAGATGGAATATGCTTGTCAGAAAACTCGACCGTGATAATATACTTATCGAAACACGGTTAAAACATATATTTCGGCGTAGACAAGACAAGGATGAACGTGAGGAACTACTTGCCCGGATGGTTCACAAAGAAGTCATCCGACTCCACGAAGTTGTGCGTGATATGCAGTTAATGATTAACGAGGTAGTTGACCAGGCAGAGTCATGTAGCGTTCCGAATGTAGAAAGATTAAAACAGGTAATAACACACACGAGACGTATATTTACTGACCTAGCAGGTGAAAAACCATCCTTTACAGATACTGACAGAGGGGGAAACGTATGCTTAGGTGGTGCACCGTCGTGAACCAAAAAAACGCATACATTCCTAGTGGTGATAGAAAACGAGGAAGCGGATATCGACATCATCAAGACTATGCGTGAGGTTCTCGATGAAAATAGAGAAGTCCGAGTAGATGTATGTCGTAGTACACGGCGAGGACACGTCTTGTTAGAGTTCGGCAATGACAAGACGTGTTAGGCAAATCAAATTCGACTCGGAAACACTAGATCCAGGCTGGTCATAAACCGCGGCAAAGTATACATACAATACACATCTCACCGTATAGAGGAATTATTGGAGTAGTTACGATGTTACATATTCATGAGATATGGTCATCTCGCCGCACCTGTAAGGATGATAGGGAGATGTGTAATCACTGCGGCGATAATAGCCACATCTTCGTGTAGTGTCCCAATAAAACTGCGGAAAACAAGTGTGTTAATTGCCTCCGGCGTGGCCAACCATATTCACACTGTGTGAGGAGTACTCGTAGTCCGGAATATTGCTGTGTAAAGGGGATCTTACCTACAACTGTTAACTATGGAGCGTAAACTAATGCAAAAGAATTTACAACGCGAACGAATCGGGACTATCGTGCTCTTGCAGTATGTGGAGGATAACGCCATCGATATTTGTACGTTACAGGAACCATACATGAATTATGGCAGGTTGTGTAATGTGCCTCTTCGGATGAGGATTGTATATGCTTCGCGTGGCTCATCCACAATATTAGTGTGCAACCCACACCTTGAAATAATGGAGTACGGTCAACATACGACGGAATATGTGCAAGCCATTCTTGTAGGGGCAGGGACAACAGTGTTAGTCATCAACATGTATGTTAAGTATGCCAGTAAAACACAGGGATAATATCGCCTATTGCAAACGATACTACGTGAAAATAGAGTTAAAGACACGTGTCTGTGGGGACTTCAACGGCCGTTCGATAACGTGGGGGGAGTAAGATTAATAACTCGAAGGGGAACAACGTCGAGAAATTTATGTTCGATAATGAATTGACCCTCATGAAAATGTTTGGACTCCAGACTTTTGAAATGGACAACGGTGCATCGATTATCGACCTCACGATCCAAAATCGAGCACGTACAACGACGGCGACGCAATGGGCGATCACGGACAGAATACAGAGTGACCATAAAACAATAACATTCTCAATTGAGTCGTTACCTGAGGAAAGGCATAAAAGTCCCTACAAAAGTATCAATTACAGACGAGATGATTGGGATAGGATGCGACAGAAAGGAGGGAAAGAGGAAGCATACATGGGGAATGATGCAAATATGAATATAGATGAGAGGATGAGACATCTGAACATGGATATTACGCAATATATAACACCGTATTGCCGTCCACCCGGAATAGGGGTTCGACGAGGGAAAGCGTGGTGGCAGCCAGAGTTGACGCTATCGAAACAAGAAGTAGGTAGAATGCGTCGTCGTTACCAACGGCGTAAACCGAAAACACAAGAAAAAGTATTAGCACGGGTTCAATATATTGAGAGCTTACGGAGGTATCGTCGAGGAACCCGCCAGCGAAAGAGAGAATTTTGGTTAAGATACATCGAGCAGGCTCTAGGCAAATCGATCTGGGAACTACCCTATCTGTCCGGCAAAAATGCTTAAAAAGGAAATCGATATGGGTCACAATAAGTAATGACACAACGTTTACAATCGGTTGGGAGGAAGCGGGTGAAGAGCTATTGAGTGGTATACTGCGTAGCCATAGGGCAGAACAACTGCCTTTACATACTTATTACATACTTATACACGACTATTTAGACATCGGGACAGAACGACTGTTCGGACGGCTGTATCAGGACGGTAGTCACATCGGACCGTTGTTGTGGTGTCTCGTATTAGATAAGATACTTTACACCTTGGACGCTGCGGGCTATCGTGTCGTAGCTTACATGGTGTTGTGATACACGGGAAAAGTAGGAGGAACTCGAGATGGAGGGGGCGGCTGCGCTAAACTATGTGATGCAGATCAGTAAGCAGGTACAGTTAAAAATGTCGATGGAGAAATCGCAGGGACTGGTCATTGGTCTAAAAAATAAGGACAACAGTAGACGTGACCGAATAATACGCGTGGGTTGTCAACAGTTAAGCATCCACCAACGTGTGAAATATTTTGGACTAGTCTTCGACGAAACGCTTTCATTTACTGACCATCTGGAGAAAACTTGGAAAAGAGTGAATAAACTTGTATGTAGTCTCCATAGGGTTGGAAGAAATAAGCATAATATACCATTTGACAAATTGCGCATGCTGTATCTCGGAGCTTTGCAGCCAATTCTGATTTACGGCTTTGTCGCTTGTACGAACGAACAAAAAAGTATTTGGAGAGGAAAGTATCTAGTTATCAACGCAGCAGCCTCAAATTATGGTACGGCGGATACGGGAGGGTCTCGACCAAGGGCATCTCAGTACTCTTAGGTCTTTTCCCATTTGATTTGTACATTGATCAAATTTGGTTACGGTATATGGTGAGACGAATCCAGTGCGTTATTCTTGATGACACGGAGATAACATCTAGCAAGCCCGGATGGCGACAGCAAATAGATTCCATCTTATGGGACCGTTGGCAGGTCCGTTGGCAGGTCCGTTGGCGAACGAGCCAAAAGGGAGCGGACATACGCCAATTTATTCCAGATGTTCGTTACCCCGTCTCAAACAGACGCTGATTTAAACCTTCAAAACTAACAATCGAGATTCTGACAGGACATACAGACATAAGACATACTTGAAAAAACGCGGTATCGTGCAAGATGATATTTGCATATGTGGAGAAGAAAGCGAGACAGTCGACCACATAATATTTGATTGTTGTATCAACGACCACGAACGGAGCACATGGTACAATACGTTGAAGCGCAATGGTGTTTACACTTGGACCACATTGTCAGAGTTGATAAAGAGACAAGACTTGTACATGGCTTTCGATACTTACGTAACGGAAACTACTACTCATAAGGAAACATGCTAGATAGTAGTTATCATTCCTCCCCCCGTGGCTTGGGATGGAAACCTCCCTAGCGTGTACTAGGGGGGGGGCGAAAGGAACGGCCGTGTCGCGGTAAACAGAGAACATACACATCGGATAGACGACAGAGAGGGAATACCCCAATGAGACGTATCGGAGAAGTGATACTACGATAATGCATCAGAGAGAGATATGTTTAGATGATACGGCGAGACACTATACTAGACGAGAGATGGTTAAACTAGGCCATAAACCCCGCTATTGTCTCGTAAGCCACTTTACGGGAATGGGAATAAATTGAAGAAAAAAATTAATAGAGAATAGGCAGAATATAAGATGGTAAAAGAAGCATTAGAAAGTACTATTGATTATGGTTTATAATATACTGCGGCAAAACGTGCAAATGCATAAAAAAGCAGCACAGGAATTGGGGAAATATATGAGACGTAAATATATCTCTGTAGCGCGTATTCAGGAATACTATACTATGAAAGGGAAGCTTTCTGCCTTCACAAACAAGAGTAGTCAGCAAGGAAAAGACATAGGCGGAAACTATAGTATTGGATGCACCGCTGAATGATCATGGAGATGACCGATTATAATAGTGTACATTGCCAGGTATTGCTAATTGAAAAGGAGAGAATTGAAATATTATTAGTTAATATGTACTGTCAGTTTAGTGGTAGCATACGAGACAACATAGATGTACTTGAAAAAGTAATACAGGATAATAATGACAGGAACATATTGTATTGACACAAACGCACGGTCTAGACTATGGGGTGATCTACGAACAAGGTAGGGACGACTAGTTGAAGAATTTACATTGAGACGGGGACTTATTATACATAATGCATTTGGTGATGATACATTCATGAAACCGAGAGGAAATTATGTGATAGACTTGACATTAACAAAATGGAGAGGAAATTGATAAGGAATTGGCAATTGGATGATGGAATGGACAGTGTCCATGCAGCTATATTATTACAAATAGGGGACCCCCCAAGGGACTTACATCTAGTAAGTACGTGTTTGGCGAACACGGGGCCCCGAGCTGAGTCTGGCATTACTTCCACTTACTTCTGCCAGGATCCTTCCTTTCTATTTCCTGACCTCCCTTGGTCACCTCTTGTTCTTTTCGATCCCGACGCTATTAAGGCTAGGGTATCTTTCATTTTCCTCATTCTTCTCATTTTTTGTCCTACATGACTCCCCCCTCATGTTATGTGCCCCCCTCATTGTAGCCCCCCTCCATTTGATGTATGTTGTGAGATATGTTTTGGTGTGTTGTAGATCAGGAGGGTTTTTAGTGGGTAGGGTTGATTCATTCGACGAGTCCCACACGCGGGGAGTCATGTTGGCTCTCCCTAGTGCGTAACTGCATTTTCCCTACTTGTACAAGTTTTTCGGGCTCCAATGACCTTTGATGTCGACATGAGCCGTAAAGCCACACACACAAAAAAGGGGGAGATACGAAGGATGAGACGCAAGGGAATGAAAGAACAGGTGCAAATATATTAGTGAATTGGAAACGATATATGTTCAGAAAGATAATAATGGGAATAAAGGAAAACGCAGATGTGGAAGAAGAAATCCATACTTTCCTGCTAGTGCTGCGCAGCGAATATGAAAGATATCGAAAATCACGTGATGGAAGAAAGGGCCAAGTGTGATGAAAAAGTAATTTGACAAAACTTAAAAGAGAAAAGAATAAGTTGCAGCATCGTGTAGGTTACGTGCGGCAAAAACGCTTAGACGGACGGGATATTCTTTTCGAGTATAACGTAGAGAAAGCTGAATAATAGAAAAATAAAAAAGGCTAAGCAGGAAAGTTGGGAAAACTTATTTACGCGAGCAATGGTAAAACATTCTGGGAATTGTCGTATAGAATAGCGTCTAATAAGTTAAAAAGACGGGAATTATGTTGCAGTACATTGCACAATGGCAAGGGATTGAGAACATGACAAGAGGTGGGGTGTTATATTTTGAATGGTTTGTTTATATGGACCTTAGAAGGAGCAAGTGACTTCGAATGAAGAGGAAGATGAACAAAAGGATCGTGAGGGGATGGAATATACGACAAGACATGAAGTAAGAAATATAATAAAATAATTATGGAAAAGTTCTAGCTATGACAGAATTACACATGAAATGGTGCAGGGGATATACGATTGTTGTTAAGAGATATTACTACGCATTTACAACAAATGTATCAAGACCAGGAAATTCCCCAAAGAGTGGAAAATAGTTGAGTTGCACCTACTTCTACAAGACAATAGAAGAGACCCTACCAAGTCAACATATCGTCCAATATCTTTAGTGCCGACATATGGATAAAAGTGACAACTATGAAACTTCAGGATTAAATTGAGGAAATTGAATCGTTTGATCAAAGACAATATGGATTTCGAAGAGGACGATGAACTATTGTTGCCGTTGAGCAGTTATTGACAGATGTAAAAGAAAGAAAAGGAAAGTATATGTTGTGTACTTTTCTCGATATATGAGGTGCATTTGATAATGCGCGATGGAATATGATACTGCGTACATTGCGTTTAATGAATATTCCATGTCATCTTTTAGAATTATTGCAGTCATATTTAAGTGATCGTAGTATGTATGTGAACGGAATATCCCCAAGGCTCACCTAGTGGGCCAAAAGTGTGGAATGTAATGAGGAATAATCTGTTGGTGGATTTGCGGCAGAACAATATTCAGGCCGTAGCGTATGCTGACGACTTGGTAGTAAAGATAGAATGGGAGAGACGGCGACAGTTAGAGAGAAATTGCAGAAAAGTAATTGATGAGTTGGAAAGAAGTAGTAATAAACTGCATTTACAATTTTCGCCAGAAAAATCTAAGGCAATATGGTTTGGATTATCAACGAGAAATAGACGCGACCCTGTGGTTTAGCTGGATACACGAAAAATACAAGTAGCACGTACGCATAAATATTTAGGAATTGTAATGGATGAGAAATTGAAATTTACTGCCCACATTAATGAAAAGATTGCAAAGATAGCAAAACGCTTCTATTACTACGTGTCGCGAGTAAAATTGTCACACTACCAAATACGACAGAGGCAAATACTGCAGCTGTATAAGGGTGCAATGAGGCCAATGCTTATTTATGGCATACGGATATGGGGACATAGATTTTTGCTAGAAACGGTGGAAAGGAAGCTTGCAAGATTGCAACGCCTATGTTTATTGTGAACAACAGGAGCGTACAGAACAAATGCAACAAATGGAATATTGCCAGCGGATCGATATACACAAAAGCTTTTGTCAACTCACGGAAAAGCACAAAACGCTGAGAGTAAGTGAAAAGGAAATGAGAAATGAAGAAAAGCATTGGAAGAGGAGATTAGATGATGAACTTCTAAAATAGTGGCAAATAAGATTGTGAAACAGTGAAAAAGGAAGAAAAACTAATGACTATATGTCTGATATGCGTCATATTTTGGTAAAGTCCGAATTTCTTGAAACTAATAGTTATGTAATTCAATTTTTAACTGATCATAGCAATTTTGAAGATTATATAATGAGAATACGACGAAGAGAGATATAGTATATATGTGTGGAAAAGGAATAGAAAATAGTGAACATATTCTTTGGGAGTGTGAGCTAAATGGCAGGAAAGGAATAGTTATCTACAGTTTTTAAAAGAAGGAATATTTTTGCCGAAGGAAAAGACGTTATTGATTGCAACAGAAAAAAGGTATTGTCAATACGTTAATTATGACTAAGTGGGACAAATCGGGGATATACTTAATAACGACAAATAAAGCAGCAAAATGTAGATGAGCATACACCTCCTCGAGTCAAGGAGTCGAGGCAGGTACCAGAAGTCGTGATAATATGAAATGCGACAGCTTAGAGGCGTATAAATAAAAAGCTCAATGAGCAGTCATGCAATGACAAGCGTTACAGGCGAGTAAACACGGCGTCCAAAACGAGTGAAAAAATGGCTCTTGATATTTATCAACTCGGAAAGATTGCAGGTTCCGGAAAACCCTTTTTTGTCCCATAAATTTTTTAAATTGTGTACTCTTCAGTTCAACTATTCAGTGATATCTAGCATTATCCCTTGTGTATATTTTCTTCATTACCTTTGGTACCCCTTACATTTCCGGTACAGTCTGATGTAAATCCACCCAAGAAAATTTATTCCTGTGTTCCCTTAGGTACACCTTTGATAATTATTGTCAGTCGTCTCCGGTTTGTATCTCACAAGTTAAATCTTCTGTCTTATCTACAGTAGTTCGTAATTCTTTCAGTCCTTTCTCGTGTTCTAAAATCAATAAAAGTTTATTGTCCTTTGTGCGCCTTTTTGCTGTCACATTTATTCTTTCTTTTCTTCTTTTTAATCCCGTCAGTTTATTTCTTGTGAAATTCCTCCTCCTTTCTGTTCAATTATGAGAACACTCTTTGTCCTTCCCCCGCCTGTCGTCTTTGTAGTCATAACCCTACTGCGTAATTGACCTTTTCTGCCATCATTTTCCCAATGTCGTGTTTTTATGCATCCATTTTCACCACAAAAGTTTGTATGTGATCCACCATTTCAACTACTTTCCCTACTTCTCCAGTATTCTTATATTCTTTTGTACCTATCGTAGTCTCAATACGTTGTACAAGGCGTTGTACCATTTCCTCCATTGCATTTTCTATCTGTTCAGTCAAAACATCCATGAAACCTCCAGTATGTCCCAAAAGCACGTTTTTAATTTGCCCTCATAATCGGATCCTAATGCCAATCTGAATTTTATCTGTTCGGCTCGCGCTTTATTTTCCTCCTGTTTCTAAGTCTGTCTTTCATGGCGTCCTGCTCCTCTGCCAACTTATCGTTTGCCTTTCTGATCTTTTCCGCGGTTCCTCCTGCAACTTTTTTCAAATTCTCATCGGCCAAAACAAACTTCCGTAACTCATTCCAAATTTGTTTTGTTTCTCTTTATGGCGAGATGATGGGTTCATTTGCCGGTCTTGTCTGCTACCTTCATTTTCCAACTCCATGTCCTTTGAAATTTGTTAATTCGTTAAATCCAACTAATTCGTTCTACTGTCATATATTCATTTTCTCTTTCTTAAATGAAATTAAGTTTCTAGATGATACAAGTAAATCGCTTTCAACTAGTTCAAAGTACACCAAATTTAAAATTTTAACGAAGTAGTGTTGTAAATTTTTTCTTGCTCAGATCTTTTCTATTATTCTTCACGTGTTATTACAGTTATTACAAAACAAATTTTATTACTTTCCCTCTCTTATCATAATAATATTCTCTCATATCAGTGCTCTGGGTATAATGTAATAGTCACACATTTTCTAAATCACGTGACAAGAACAGTAGTTCCAACTAGTAGTATGAGTATTCTGTCGGGGGTCATGAATTAATAACGTGTCAATAGGTCTCACTTAAAATACGGAAATATACAATATTCAACAAATATGAAGTCACTGCGCTATTAGTCTACGCGGACAAGCAGCTGTATATTTCAAGCAGTGAAACCATAATAAAATTTCAATTTTACAAAAATAAGCAACATTTAAAACACGCGTAACTTGTAAACAAAACTTTTAAAACAAATTATAACGCCCTTAATAGGACAAATACCCTCAAAAAGAATTCACTTGCTAACAAATAATTCCCCTTTCCAGTGGTATGCAGCAGAATATTCAAATTAGGCTCCTATGCATTACCATAATTCAGAGCGAATTTCACATACGTTAGACTTCCCTGGTTGCTATAAACCCTGTTTAATTTTTAGATTAATATAAAATCTATTAAGATCAAATATTTATTGAGGTTGGTTCTCCTCATTACTTTGTCAATTGTGCAAGACATTGTTGACCAGCTGAACTTCGACAAACTTATTGATGAATATGCCAAGCAAAAGTTAAAAAAAGCCAATTTTCTTTAGAGGATCGTATCATATATTATACTTTTTTGTATGTTCCCCATCCCCATGGAAATTGCTTACAGGTATATATGCTTTAAACCCTTTTTATTTTCTCACATAAGTAGTATATAGAAAGTATTGTAATCGTGAAAAAAATTCGAAAGCGAGATTTCGACGGCGATATCCGTTTCGGCGATCCCTGATTCTGAAAAAGTGATTTATGGCATAACTTCCGTCCGTTTATCCGTGTGTGCGCAGCGATTCTGAGTAAACGGATGAATCAATTTAATTCGCATTTCGTATTTACGGTAGAATTTACTTGTTGTCGATGCATGTGCTCTATTTTTTATTTTAAATCTGATGACACTTCACATGAAGGTCAAAGTACTCTTTTGAATGTTTCTCAAAAAACGGCACCAACGATTTTGCTTAAATTTTCTGTACGTAAAGTACAACTAGTACGCATTACATTCGTACTAGCGGTGTTTCGCTTGGAAGTTTGGTATAGACGCAGTAAAATAATTTCTGTCTGCTACACTTCCACATTAGTGTACTGCTTCAAGAAGCTTGAATAGTATTTAGCAGTGTAAATGGATCCAGCAAACGTAGAATACACTTTTTTAAAACTGAAATGAAAGATATGATAATGATAAAATACATAGGAGGACAGCAAACGCACTGCAGATACGAAAATGCATCAGTTTCTCTCTTCAACGAAATTACATTTACATTTCACTTTTACGATATTTATCAGACTGATATGTCGCTATATGTTTCGAAATAATATCCTGAATATTTATTTTACTTTCAAATAAAAGACAGTAATAAGTTCATCCAGCGGCTTTGAGCATGAATAGAGGTCTGGAAGAAGACAAATATGACCCTTTTACTATAGAATTTTTTTCTCACTCTATGCTGCAGACGGAGAAACGTATATGAGAAAGTATGTGCAATGGTTTTGCACAACTAGTTTATTTCGTTCTGATGAATCAAATATTAATAAATTTATTATGATAAACGTTGTTACCAATGATTCATTACCCAACAATGTAATACGCCGCAGTGCGCTGTAGACAGGCGAATATCCACGCATTAGAGTACAGCAGGTTGTGGTGATTAGGATACGTCACTGATGACACAAATTTATTTACGTTTGTCATTTATAGAGAGAACAACTTACCAAAATATTATGGTAGAGACAGCAATAAGTTATCCCCATCATTCATCTGTATAAAAAAAAATAGTGATAGTTGTGGGAAAGAATCAATTTAAATACGATATTGTGTTAGTGATAGTTTGAATATATCTGCTTTAGTATGTAACATTTTTAATTTATGAAAAAATATGCTTGGGCAGCCCACTATTTTTATTAAATCTCAATTGTGTACTTGCAATAATCAATTATGCCCAAGTGCAAAAACACACACAAATAGATCACGTGATGGCCTATAGTTCCTTGCGAACCGCATTAAGATATAAGGAGTGAAAGAATAATGATTTTGTAATGAAAACTAAAGTGTGTCTACCTTGAGAAACAAATAGAGCGAATTCTTTATTACTGATTTAAAATACGAATTAAGCAGTTGTGCTGATTCTTCTCTGCCGTAGTTTTCAGATGTTTTCAGATGAATAATCGTATTCCTGAAGCCATTATTTTCAAGGTCAGACTACACGGAGTGCATGACAACCCTAGTGGTGAGGTTGGGAATGGCAAAGCACATAAAAAGTATTTATAACAACCGATATTAGTGTCGATCCATAGTTTTCGGGGTTGCTGAGGTGAAATATGATACTCTAAATGCGTTTAATTTTATTTTCATACCGTACAAGTGAAATTACTCCTAGGAGTGAAATGGGCAGGGTTGACAAAAATAATACAAAATTTCTAATATATAGGTCAAATCCATAGTTTTCTTGTTCGTGGAAATGAAAAGGGTCGCTTCTAATGTTATGTAAGGATACAGAAACCATGGGGGTGAGGAAAACATCCTTTGATAACGTATAAGTGGAATGTAATATGTATAGTAATCGAAAGCGTGCGATATTAGTTTCGATTTAATAATTTTCGGGACAGTTTGGATGAATTGTGACACGATGCCATTTAAATACAAGTTCAGCACTAACGAGAAGCGTGAGATACCATAGGGGTGAAGTAGTGCCTTTAAGATAATGGGTGAGTCTGTAGAACCATCTGGAAATTTTTAGTTTAAAACGTCATAGTTAAATGTAATAGTGAGTAAACCTCAGATATTTAAGTCGCGTTATTCAGGAGTCCAACAATAGAAGAACTCTGTAGTTGTAAGTCTTTGACGATGGTGTCACATACAGTGCACCTTAATTTCAGCCATGTCACTTTTCCGAACCGTAAGCTTTGTGGTAAGGAAAGGCTCAAAATGGAAGCATGTGGTTTTGACTATGAATATGGACAATTCTCTAATATATTGTAATATAAAGAAAAATAATTCAAGAATACATTTGTACCCTAATACTACTGTTTATGTTCATTATTTGTTATTTATTTATAATGAGTCGACACACTCATACTGTTACAAACGTCCATTTGTTTATCATATACATGTTCAGACCTTATTGAAAATAATTGCAATTGAGCAGACCTTATTGCAATTTTAATTGTCGTTGATTAATTTTATAACTCTTGAAGTTCAATAACAAATGCTCTGTTAATCAAACTAAAACATTTTTGAAGATGTAATAATGAATAAACCTTCGATTGAGGTCAGTTACTTAACGATCTAAATTAAGATAATTGTATATCTTATGGTAAACAAGTATTTATTTTCTTTGATTATGAAATACTTTTAATATTACCGACCCCACTTACTATATATTTTTATCGAAAATTATTACGATATATTTTTAATGAGAGGTCAAAGAAATGCGCAATTGATGAAAAAAAAGAGTTTTGACATATATTTCCAAAACTGGTTAACATAATTTAATGTTACCATTCAAGTAACCTTAAGTATAATGTTTAGATCGCACGATAGATTGAAAGATAAATATTACAAAATGTACATATGCTTTTTCACCATTACCACTGTAATGTCGTGTTCTGTACGTGGTGAAAGAGAAGCTGGGGGCTAACGGGACTTAAAGAGGCAGTGCCTAGTGAAAGGGCAGTGAATGAACGCAGCGGCTTGTCTATTCTTGGTATGGAACTTTTAAATGTGCCGTTGAGAGGAACAAAGGGCTTGCGGAATGTGAAAAGTATGGAAAGTGAAGGGCAGCTGACTGCCCAGAGCGTGGGGTCGGAGACCAGGGCAGCGGAGGCAGCGCCGGGAACCGCGTCCTCACCTGACCTGATAAAAGGTGGGAGAGAACAGCGAAGCACTCCCATTCTGACAGCTGAGAGAGATGATTTGAGGCACGTCATGTGTCCGTGTCTTCCGAGTAGACTTCGAGACTGTAATTGTAAAAGTTAACTCTTGTAATTAATGTCTGTACAATTGTTACATGTTTTGTTATTTTGTATTATTTTGAGTGAAGAAAATTTATTCTTAAACTCAGAGTTCTTAAAGTAGTTTGGGGTGGTGACAGCGAACTAGAATCAGGTAGAAACGTTACACCACACAACCAACATATATTCAAAACGTTTAATACGTTTTCTCTCACTCCATCACAGCCAATATACATCGACACATATGCAAATGATTTGCACGCACGGAACTAAATCTTACGAACTGAATACTCTGTATACGAGAAGTTATTAACCCAATTCCTTCTTATTGTTTCATAAGAGAAAGAAAATTAATATTATTTAATACCACACAATATTATGCCTATCCTTTGTTTATTAAATTTGCATCCTAGCTATAGACTTAACTGAATTTTTTTTTGAATTAACGATTCGACTCAAAATGTTTGTAGAATACAATATATTCTACATTCCCTTAGTCCTTTGAATTATTTCTTGGTATAAAAATGACGTATTAGAATACAAAAAGAGCTGTTAATTTGTAAAATATGATACCTTTTATCTGATTTTCTTTCTCATATTTACAATCAAAATGAAACAAATAACTCAACAAATCGAATATCATTGTACGTATCATTTTTGTTCAAGAAACGTATCTCTAAATAGTTAGAAACAATCGTTAGGAAACAACCTAATTGTGTGTACGAAGAATTTTTGAAGAGCAGCAACAATGGCTGTAAAATATTATACCATGTCTAGTCCGAAATTATATCGTTACAGGTCACAGCCATTATGATATTTCTAGTCTCCGCTCATTGGCTGAAAAGTTACGCATCTATCATCATCACTTTGCACTGCGTGATGCTTCCAACATCAGCGGTCAAAACGTGGGACTTAGTCTCTGACGGGCAGTCGATATTAATTGTTGAAGTGTAAATAACTTTGGTGAAAACACTTTTATTAGAGCACAAGGATCAGGTATTGGTTTGACCTTCTCAACTAAATTAACGAGCAATGTAGTTACGAGATGGAGGCTAATGGGAGAGGTAGAATGTTATTATGCAGAGATGTTGATGATGCTGAATGATGGAAAAAGGCGCAAACAAAAATTACGGATGGGAAGGGTCAAAGCGAAAACGAAAGAATAGGGAATAATATGCAAGAGATGGACGAAGATGAAGATTTGGTGGATAATAGGGACTGCTGGAAATAGCGAAAACATGTAAGGTAGAACACTGTGGTAGGAGAGGATAGAAATGGTGGAAAAATAGGTTTCGAGAAAGAATCAGACAAATCGGATGAAAATTGACGGAGAAATAAATTTATGAAGTGTATGTAAACATGCGTGGCGAGAAGTTGACGTAAGTTCAGAAGCTAATATTAAGATAAATTGTGGAGTGATTGAGCTCATTTGAATAGTAGATGTGGAATATAATGTATTTGCAATTTGCAGTAGAAAATGAGAGTGCCTGTAGTGGCTTGCTAGAACGTACAAAAACAAAGTTAAATTTTACGAACGGCCGTATGTAATGTTTGGTCAACAGCACAGAGTAAAACATATGTATTTAAAAACCATATGGTTTGGAGCTGTTTTTGTAAATAGGTGTTGTGCATGACCAACCCATAGTTGGCAAAGGGAAGGCTACTAAGCGCTGCTAGAGGGGAAGAGTTCAACTATATACCAACAAAATAATGAAGTTCTTATAATTTTAAAAGTTAACATTTAGGTCACACCTGGGACAAACAGGAAATAAAGTTAAGAAAATGGTATATGCATAGCAAAGAGTAGGAATAAATATGAAGAACATTACGCTTTCACAGCTAAGAAGAATATACACAGGCGCAATCTTACCAGTTATTACATATTGTGGAAGTGCGTGGTATGAAAAAACATGGAATAGACTTTAGAAAGGCTTCAAAGTATACAGTGACTCTGTTTGATAAACTGGAGTCAATATTACAAAACAGTATCCACCAAGGCATTGGAGGTACTACTTGGGGTAATGCTGATATATTTAACAATATTAAAATACGCCCTGCGGTATAAGATAAAGAAAATGAGAAACCATATGCATAGACAATGAAGAGATATACAAAACAAAAAACCTTTGGCGAACCATGTTGACAAATAACAATATTACTGTGCCGGTAAATTCGTTGGGATGTGGCAGAAGAAGGAAGAAAACTATATGACTATATACCCAGGTTAAATATACAATCACCAACAAAAAATGGTTTCAACCCACGAGATACTTAGTTGAAATAATGATTGGACACGGAGATTTGGCGAAGCACTTACACGGGTAATAAATAACAGATTATTCAATGTGTAAGTAGGGGGAAGGAGAAGAGGATGAAAACAATGTTCTGTATGACTGTATATGTTATGACAAGGAAAGGGGTGATGTACTAAGATTCCTAAAAGAAAATGGGGTATACCCAGATGGACAATGGACTTGATTGTTAAGAAAGGAAGACATATACCAGGAATTTCAAGAACAAATTACAGAGAAAATGTATATTAGGAAAATAATAAAATGGTATAGATAGTCGAGGGTGCCCGCCTCCTCGTGGTAGAGACGGGGATGTGAAACAAACGTCGCAAATAGGCACATAAAATATAATATACATCAAAAGAAGACTATTAATAACAGAAACAAGGAGAAACAGAAACAAAGATATAGAGACAAGGAGTGAAATCCAGGTAATATTGTTGTGATACGAAACCTGGAAAATGCAATTAAATAAAATGAAAAAAATAAAGTGTAGAAAGAAACAATTGGATGAAACAGAAGCATTGAGGCAATATAATAAAAATAATTTAAGATTCACGTGCTGTGTGCCAATAAAGAAAGTTGGGCAATATCCATTGCGAAATAACAGCAATAATGTTGGAGTATACTATATAAAATAGCAGTCGGGAAAATCTTTGCGAAGTAGAAACTTCATAATGTTGGTGAGTGAGGAGAGTGTAGAACACGGAAAAAAGTCGGAGAAAGTATAATTTGCACGCTGTGTTGAGGGGAAGAACAGGAAGGAATTCCTGAATGGATGGTTCCAAAAGAAGACTATATCTGCCTGAAAAAAACTCTGGAAGAACTACGTACCATAATTGGTTGTTGAAAAGACATAAGATTACTAGTATCGCCAAAATAGCTGATGAAATAGCTCAGCATAACTATAAATCGCTTGAGAAACAAATTTTAAGACTGTATAATAGATGTATTAAAAGGTCATATTTTCCAAACCCATCGAAAATAGTAGAGGTAAAATAGTTTTTAAAGGAGAAAAACAAGGAACAAAACAAACCCGAGACCATTCATGTAGGCCAATTTCATTAGTGCCAGTTGGCAAGGATCTGGACTTATGGGTATGCAACAAGTTAATGGGATTGTTAAATGGACGACAGGATGAAGCACAAAGATGCGGTGGAATGTTCCTAAACGATTTGGCAGAAAGATAAAAAAAGGTACGTTCCGTACATATTCTTCGACATTGAAGGGGCGTCTGACTCTTGTTTGCTGGGGAATAATAATGAATTTCTTACAGAAAATGGAAACACTTCATTGCGTATATAAAATTCTGGAGTCTTACTTTAGGGAGTCATATGTGAACTTCAAAATAGGATCAGCCAGAATTCTTAAGCTGACAACAAAAAGGTGTCTTCAGGGATCCTCCACAAGTCTGTTATTCTGGAACACCGTCATGAAGAATTTATTAAACCTAGATAAGGAATTCATAAGATACGTGGCGTATGCCAATGATTTGGCGGTGATGTTGGACGGAGCAAGTAGACTGCAATTAGAAGAACATCTCAAGATGTAAGATAGATGGATATTAAAGAAAGCCGAGATTTAAAATCTCAGAATTCAAAGTGCTTTAAATAGGATGCCGTAAAAGAAAAGATAGAGTTATAAAACTTTCGAATAAAAAGTACAAATTGTGAAGAAAATCTTGCTATCTGGGATCAAATATAGATGAAAATCTCACAGTTTTGAATAAAATAACATATGCAACAAGTAAAGCAAAAAAAAGTATACGAAAGTTTTTTAAGGATAAGGAAATCTAAATTTAATATTGGGAACAAGGGCGGAGTAATATTGTGCAATGGAGCAATAATGTATATATTACAGTATGGTTGTAGTGTTTATGGACATAAGTTAATATACCAGAAATATGAACAGAAGGTACGCCAAGTCCTAAAGGTATGTTTACGCAAGCGGAAGGATAAGGGACAATATTGAGTCATACCTTTTAGATCATAGACCTACACATTCTGTAAAATTGAGTTAATTCTAATAAAATTAGGAAGCTGATTTTGAATGAACTTGAAGTGCAACGGACTTGACATGAGCAAAGGTGAAAGTTAGTGAAAGAATTGATGAAAAGATAGCAAATTTGATGGAAGAAAAGTGAGAAAGACAGACACTTATCCAAAAGTTCATTATCGAAAGCGAAACGGTAATTGATTTTGGTAGACCCTATACGTGGTAAAGTTGATGACATGGAAATTTTCAAACATATTTCAATAGCATAGGGATATCATAATGTCAAAATGTATTCATGGCGAAGGGGATATAACAGCAGAGCATGTATATTGGAATTGTCGGCAATATTGGACGGAAAAATTGAGGTATTTGAAATATTTGAGGAAATGTTGATGGGATACCACAAACGAGGCGGAGATAATTCGGTACAGGAGACATTATGATAAGTTAAAGAGTGCATGTTACAAGGCTTGGTATATGTGACATACGAAAAAGGGACAAAAATTTCAGTATTGCATATAATTATGTTGGTGTTGCCACTCTAATCAGTAGGTCAATTAAATGGTATATATTCGACTGTTCCATAATATTATTCCAAATGTATTTCAAAATCTACTTGACGTAACGAAACAACATTGCCGTCAGATTGAATGACGTTTGAAAGGTTTACAATATATTTTACTGTAGGATTCGTCATTTAGGTTGTACTGGGTAAAAACTGGGGGGAAGTTCAAATATTTCATCTTGATCGAAAATTGTGTCAAATTTTGAAGGACGTAACTCAAAATCTATTTAGAAAAATTAAAATGTTCTCACCTTTTACCAAATTTAGTCTACTTTGAAAAGGTAATGGAAGTTGGTTTCCGTCAGACGCATAATGTGGCAGTTATTTGGCCGGAACTAGAAAAAGCCTCTGAAAATTAATTGTTTTTTTTTCTTTCAAGATAGCGGCGCCGGAAGCGCAAAACATAGTTGGGAAATCTTTGGAAATTAGTTAGAGACTCGACTCTTTAAACATATTTTAAAAAATTGCCCTACCCTAATTTTTGCACTCATTTTCTACTATTTGACTGGACACACAATTAAACGAGTGGTCATAATGTTTTGGCGGAACGTTATAATGCTACAATTCTTAAAACACAGTTTCGTTCTGCATCACGTCAGTGTTCTTCTAGTTTCTCTAAAATACTAATCTATATTATATCATTTTATATTGTGCTCAATTTTTTTCTTCAATTTTAGACAACAATATATTCGGAAATTGAACTTGACTCTAAAATGTGAAGGTTATTTGGGAGCAGCGGAAAACTCTGAGGTCACGAATAAACATGGGCTAATAAGAGTGGATTAGTTTTGTCTGGAAAATGAGTCATTCGATAATATGAGCTCTTTAAGAAAATTTTCAGAGCAACTGAGGGGAAAAGAGGTGGGATGCGAGATTCGGTGCTGAAGAAATTGTATATGAAAACAGTTGTTCTCGCGGTGTGGTCATTTCTTGGTTGAAAGCTCTTAATATTCCGTATATATTCAATCAATGCTAAAAAAGACATTCACCATTACAACAGAAACAATGGTGTTTTTTTACTAGAAGATAAATCATAACAAAAAAATGTTTTCAGGGGTCAATAATTTCTTTGTATGTATTTAACCGTATTTGTGAGGTAGTGGTATGACTGTATATATTCAGTAGTGTCATGAATAAAAGCATAGTATAATACTGAAACTACAACTCGATATGTAATCTTCTTCCCATGATCGAGTAACGGGCAAGGCGAATTTGTGAAGAATGACAGGGACTAAGGAGGAACCGTGGTAGGGCAAGTAACAAGCGAGTTGATGGCACGGGTTCAACGGATACCGATGGTGATCGCTCTACGTTCTGTGGTATGGGGAGATCTGTGGAAATAAATGAAGAAAAAGAAGATACAATATTAGAAATTGTAATGTTAATAGAAATAATTAGATACTCCAGAAAAAACGATTTCCTGTTACTTAAATTAGCATTGCAAAGAAAGTGTTTCAAAGTATTTTTACCATCACGATTACAAGATTTGAAAAAATATCACCGTTACCCTCGAATAAGATTTGGAAAAACATAAATTTTATCCGTTCCCGGAGCTATCAAGGAGCTACAGAAATCGTAAAGAAACAACCACATTTTGCTACGAAGGTCAGCTGATTCTTACTGGTCGGCTCAAAAAACCCTTACCTGCTCTAGTTGAATCTCCGAATTGAGACTGACGTTGCATGTGTCGCAGAAGTACTTGCTAGCTCGCTGCATGAGGGCGGCAGCAGATCCCCCGCCGCCGTCCACCACTTTTTCCCCATCCATCTTCTTCGCCCTTTCACCCCCGCTGATCGCTGCTGACGTCGTAGGGCTGCAGTCGCCGCCCCCGCTGCTACCAGTCGAAGGAGAGGTGTCCATGGGTGTAGAGGCGGAGTTCCCGTTGGTAGGACCTCTCGCGTCACCTGGGGCCGGCATCAAACCTGTCTATGTATCACATCACAGAGCGGCGGGCGCGGCGCTCGCACCTGATGGGATAATATAGCAGGTATTGATGGGGTCCGCGAGAGAACAGAAGAGAAAAAAAAAACACGCACCGAATGAGATGGCGAGTGGATGAACGCGCGCGCGCTTTGCCAGCTCTACTCTGCCCTCGTCCTTCAACTTTCCTAAGGACTATAAATTCTCTTCCTTTCATTTGTCCCCGAATTAAGAAATAGGATAAATTTACCCAATTGTATTTCATTGATGAACACCTGTTTGAGAAACGTAAGAAATTGTGCAGCAGAGTAATGTTAGTGTTGTATCGGTGCTTTTGGATTTGCTAACATTTGGGTTATTAGAGCCCTCAATGTTACTGCAATTACGCCTAATAGATTTTAATATATTATCTGTTATTCCTCGACAACTTACAGACATTTAATACTCTTAAAGTACATTTCTTTAAGATATATATGTGTGTGTGTTACACACAGAACCCGAATTCGGCCATTGGACGAAAAAAACGACCAAAACTAGTTTTGGCAGGTGCGTTTTTGCCAGAACTAGTTCTAAGCGTTTATACTAGTTTTGGTGTTTATGCTCTCGCCAGAACTCGTTTTGAGCGTTTTGAAGGACAGAACTCGTATTGAGAATTTTCACAAATAATGAAGTTTCGAGTACTTTAAGTAGATATAATTTCTAGGGTGTTTACTATGTGATTTAAAATAGTAATTTATTTTCACTGTGTAATGTTTCTTATGCTCAGATTGATAGAAAATTTTCATTTCTCTTGTATATTTTTTACGGTTTTAACGTAAACCTTTTTATCAGCTGAGCCAGAATATTAATAAAACAATAATATAATCGTATAAATTGATTTCTTCCACTGTTTTTTATCTATCTACATATTCAACATGTACGGCGCACCTTAACTCTCGAATGACTGGAGCAATTTCAACAAAACTCTGTACAGCGATGACTGACTATCTGGCAACAAGCATTGTGAGGGTAAGACACTACTTGCTCCCCGAGGGAGGGGTAAGAAGGGGATGATTTGTAAAAATAGTCGGAAACGACCAATATTGATGATGAATACATTTTTGAGGATGCTAGTGTGAAGAGTAACCCTCCCCATGCCGCTTAAGTCTAAAAACATCCCTTATGAGCGAATATATACACTTCGTGTAGGTGAGAATGAAAAAATAAAAAATAATCGAAAATTACCATACTTTTCGGGGTTTCTGAAACAAGTAGTAACATTCTCGATGACTCTCAACCTCACAATCAACCTTATTTCACCCCTACGGAAGGGAATTATATTTTTTAATGACCAAAAATGACATCAGTGACCAATTCTCAAGTTTTGGCATCGCAAAGTTTAATGGTGACATACTGATATAATGTAAGACAAAATTCAGCTACCAAGGGTAGTAAGCCTCTCCTACCTCTCTCTGGGGATGGGGTGGGAAAGGGATGTAATGTAAAATTAAGCGAAAACGACCAACATTGGTGTTGAATACATTACTTTCGGGATCACTGAAATAAATAGTGACATCCCCGGTTCTGCTTTAGTCCGTAATCACCTCCCGTACATTCTATTAACCCTAGAGAAGAAGTCACACAAAATTAGCGAAAATTAATATGTATGACAAATTCACAATTTTTGGTGTAACTGAGATGTAAGGTGTCGCCCCTGATATCGTCTTATATCAGTCCCCATAGAAATAACACGCTCCTTTCCCTCTAAAAGAGTTGGAAATGAGATGAAACGAAAAGGGAATTAAAAAGGACCGATTTGCATCGAATTGCATAGTCTGCAGGGCTTCTGAAGTGAATAATATGCCAGTTCAAGTTTAAATCACATGGTACGGTAAACTTCGAGCAGATAGTGATTTGAAGGGTGAAACGTAAAAATAATGTAAAATACCTATTAGAATCCATAGTTTTCGGGCTTGCTGTTATATTTTAGGTAATTCTATTGTTCATTATTTTTCACATCAATACATTATTTTATAATTTTTATATCAGGATGAAGAGTATTTTGTTTATTTATTTGCAATTATGGTACACATGGGGGAGAAAAGAGAGTGTCTGTCTCCTACTAATTGAGATCTCTGTACGTAAATATTGATATTGAAAAATCTGAAGCTGAGTTTTTTGTTTTTTACAAAATTTCTTTTTTGACAGATGCAAAGGTGGTAGAAGTGTTTTCATGTTTTTGTCACTGGCGCTAACTTTATGGTATATTATTTTCGTTAACGGCTTGGTTTATTATGTCCCGAACCAATTGAGATACTATCTTTGTTTTTGAATGCAAATGTTGTTAAATCAAATATCTAAAAACTAATTACTAGAATTTTCGATATTTCGCATTTTAGTTGGTAAAATGTGTGAGAATATTTTGTGCTTTTTCTTAACTAACACATTAACGCAGAGAGATAACTGTTAAGGGCCGTTTTCCTCCACTTTAAAATACCACGCAGCGCGGTGCGCACAACGTCAGCGCGAAATGTAATCAACTCCTCTTTAACGCAGCGCACGGCGCATTAGCGAAAAAAAAAGTTATATTTGCTTACGCTGCCTAAACGGTTAGAGATAGGTGACAACTATGAGCGACAGTACTATTTGCCTTAAAGAATTCTACAAAAAGGTCAGGGACAGCGTATGTCTATCTTTAAAAATTAACCTAAATTATCAAGAAAAAAAAGTTTTTAAAGATAACTGTGTTAAAATACTTTAATTTAAGAGAGTATTAATTTAAGAAGGAAAAATCAACCATCATCAAATTTAAAGAATTAATTGTTTTTTGCATTTAAGAAAGGTAAAAAAATGCCTTTAAACCGTAAAATTTCGACGAATAGTTTAGATTTTACAAGAATTTTAGTGAAATGGTGCAGCCGTGTCATGCCTTGGAAGCGAAAATTCGACCGGCGCGGTTCCCACGAGATGATGTATTGTATACTGTCAAGTTTTGTATTATTATGATGTTGAAAAATTAGGATACTGAACATGTTTTTGAAAACCAGTGAGTAAAAGTATTTTGATCGTACAACACATACATATTTTATTTTGTCATGAGTAAAGGAAAATTAGTCTAAGAAAAACCAGGGTAATTGTGCCACTTTTTTTCAAAAATAAATTTGTTCCAAATTTCCTTCTTGTAAGACCCAGTTTGTTACCTCAATATTCTTACATTAAGACAAAGTTTCTCAGCAAATGTAGTTCGAGACTTCACTCTGATGGATGAACTGTAAGGTCTTCTTGGATGAGTTAAAAAACGGAGGCGAAGTTTTCACGGGAGATCCTCCTCTTCATCCTTAATATCTTGATCAATTAATAATAACATTGCCAGTGCTTGCCTTTTCTTTTGATCACAATGATTCATGACCCTAGAAACGTCAACAGTATCCAGACAGCCACACGTCTGAGAACACTCGGTACAATACACGGACCACGACTCAGCTGAAGAACGCTGGCTAGGAAAACGCTTCTACTGAATACTGCGCGGGAATGCAGGGCGACAGGCGAGCGCACAACGCACCTCGCAGCGCGATAATCTGGGTGGAGGAAAACGGCTCTTAGCGTGTGAATTCCTCAACTCTAACTTTTATACTTGTGAGAACAGGCAAAATTTACACGGAATGAGAGTTTGATGTAAATTACTCGGAATTGTAACAATCACTCAGAATGAAAACCATCATAAGGAAATAAAACAAGATCGACAATGTGGCATTCTGTTTGCATCAATGTGTTCCATAAAATCAAATAAATAAGGAAACCACATTTTATCTTACTAATATATAAAAATAAGATTTTGTTAGTATGTTTGTTACCTATTATCGTAAAAACTAAATGAGATATAGACGTCGGTTTCTTTTCATATGAAGCACAATTATTAAACTTAAAATATAGGTTAAATTAAAGTTTAATACATTGAAGTCTAAATTATTTACAAACAAAATAATGATATTTAAGAATATCATAAAAAGTATTTTAAATATACCACCCGTTGAACGTAGTTGTACTCTTATCATTCTAATTATTCACAACTTAGCAAAGTTGAAGAACTACGTTATTTACTAAATATCTTATCTTAATCATATCATTCTCGTATACTAAAATAAAGTATAGTTTGTATGTTTATTACCCATGATCTTAAAAACTGCAAGGGTTATTGACTTCGTGTCTTTTCCTCACGAAGCAAAACCATTTAACATAATATACAGCTTAGCTTAAAGCTTGTAAAATTGTTTAACAAATTTTTTGTCAGTTGTAAAATAGTTTGGTTATAACTTCAGGTTTACTCACGCTATGTCTCGTTAACGAGATCGGTCTTGCGTAGCCGCAAATTGTGTTAAAACACCCAGATCTGACTGCATACTGTTCTTAGTTTTGAGTCAGCTTGCGAATTTGTGGGTTTTTGGTAAAAGTTCTTCGTAAATGCTTTTGCAACAAAACAAGAGATGTAACGAAAGATTGGAAGTATCATTTTGTAATGGTAATTAATTTTTTATTGCAATTTAAGAATAATTATACTCAACTGATTTAAATATATTTTTAATAATATAAGTCCACACGTTTATTATGTCTCCTATATATAAAACCCCTTATAACCCCCAGTGAAGCTGGGAAAATAAACTAGTTATGTTATAAAGAAAATTGTTGTACGATGAATGAAAGAATTATCTGAATCTCTTAAAAAATATTTCCATTTTACATCGAATTCAATTGAAATATCGCAACGGATGTCTGTGACCTCATAATTGTGTTATATTATAACGTGATATTAAGTATCATATTTAGTAAAGTTGATGACTAAAACGTAAAAATGTGATATCGGAATTAAAGTTTTCTAGAGATTCCAGCATAAGAAAGACAAGAAAGGAAGACTGTCACTTTTATTAGTATGTCTCGTGCATGAAAACAACATTTTTAACAACACTAAATACTCAAGAAAGTGTAGAACCTTAAATTTCACAAAATTTCATTTTTGCGATAGCTTAAATACAGACCAATATTAGTTATGTCCTTCAAAACACACAAAATTACTTTTGTCCAAAGCGAAACGTCGAAAACTAGTATTGATCGGTTTGAATATGCACAGAACTAGTTCTGACGAAAACGCATCTACCAAAACTAGTGTTGTTCGTTTTTTCTTTTTTTCGTTCAATGGCCGAATTCGGGTTTTATGCGTAACTTAAAGATTGTAGAGGTCAGTAAAACTAGATCAAAAAATTGATGGACTAAATTCGGACAAAGCTGGTTTCGTTTTAATACCTTCATTTGGTCCCATATATATGGAATATGAGTTTGCACCACCTAAGGAGGTGTGCATAACTATTCGCTGCCAAAAAAACGCGAAATGTTTTCAGTTTTTTGTTTATATCTTTGAAACAAAGCATCGCTCAGAAATGTTTACACTTACTTAAATTAAAGAGCATTACATTTTGCGTCAAATAAACACCTCAAACATTAAATTTAGTTCAGTGGTTTGCTTACAATGGCCGATCAAATATCCAACTTAGCGAAAAACGAAGTAATAGTAATTTTCAAACCTCTCAAACGTCGCAATGACTGCTCTAATCAAACAACTTGCAGCATAAAAGTTGTAGAGCATCATATTCTAAATTCAAGAAATGCCAAATTTCCCAAATTTGCTCAATTTTAGTCTTTTAGAGACATAGATTCAAAATGGGAGTTTTATGAAATTTTCACTTTGTCACATCTTTCTAAACTCTCGATTTGTATAATTGTATAATTACTTTAAATTTCATTCCGAAAAACATCCAAACGTAATATTTACTTGTACTTTGCTCACGTGCTAGGTATTTCATAGTACTCACTAGGTATTACTTTGTACTTTGTAATTTTGTGTGTGTGATGTTCAATTTTTTTAAAATCTCATGCAAAATCAATGGTTTCCAGAACTCTTTAGAAAATAGGTACAATTAAACCAACATTTTTGTATTACTCTATGAACTATATTTTTCAAAGAAATGTGTTGAAGGGAAAATCATAGGTAACATAATTCTTATACAGCTCATCATTCATGATATTTGACTTCATATGTTTGAATGTATTTACATACAACGTAATTAGAATATATTATACCGCATAGTATTGCGCACTTTTGAAGCAAACGTGGGCGTCTTGTGGTTCTTAGTTCGTCGATTTCTTATGGCCAGTGAATAGGAACCACCAGTGCTTCCCGATCGTCTTCGGTGTCAGAGAAGATGGAAAGACACGAAAATTCTTACGCGCGTGGTGTATTTTTACATGATTGGCCTTTGGATCTTAGATAGATGATGGAACATAGTAAGCCGAGTTTTCTGCAGCTGCTCTTCCCCTCGCAGCCCTTAACACATTTGCACGAAATTGTGTTAAGGACTTCGCGGGGAGTAGGCTTTGGTGGTGATAACAGGCCATGAATTAATGATCTCCACCCCCGCTCGAGATGATTTATGTCTCGTCCATACAATTTTTGCTGTTGGTAGTATGTGCGCAGACAACGATTACAAGCTACTGCATCTGTGGGGAGCAGTGATACCACGTCGAATTTCATCTTCTTTAATCACTTACCAAACAATGAGTAGCTGAGATTATCCAATGAGGATTCGCCTTGCCTACAGTGGTGTAGAGAAGCGAGAAATCACTTGCGGCTAAAGCTACATCACCCCCTCTCGAAACACATCTCGAAGCACCTCCCTCTCGAAACACATCATCAGCTTGTTACATCTAGACGACTCTCCTAAAGGTTTACGGACTTCAATTACCCTCGACGAAAGAAAACTGTGGTATTGTATCCACAAAAAGCATGATATAGTTTCTTCATGCTTTTTGTGGATACAATATATATATATAT